>JACXGI010003511.1:0-61836 GCA_016801175.1 Esox masquinongy | reverse complement strand
TTCTCCAAAGAACTTCTCACCAATTCCTACAAACATTTCCAATGGATTATAATGTGCTACCTAGAGTAAAGTACCCCAATATTAAATGTAAAAAATATAATAATAATAAAACCAATAATAAAAGTACCCCAATCTTTATTTTATAACAGTTCGGGAAATCAGTATGACGGAGATACACACATTTACAAATCAGATATTTGTTATCATCAATCTATTGATGTGGTCTGATATTTATTTGAAAGGGTAGTGGGAGATTGACTGATTGACAAGAGCTGGAAAGGAAGGTCACCTATAAGACATGTGTTCTTCTGATGTCTGCAGAGATGGCAGGACCTGAATGTGATCAGCAGTCTCCTCAAGTCTTTCTTCAGAAAGCTCCCCGAACCCCTGTTCACTGATGGTGAGTCCAAAAGTAATTAGAAACCGTGTGTGTAGGTTTTTGTTTTCTATATTTGTGAGTACCTAAAACACTTTAAATGATAATAAAGACAAATTGGGGTGTGGTGTTGTGTTAGGGTTAGAATAGGATTAGTTATAGGGCTTTCAGTTAGAGGTCAGGATTTTGAATAGCAATACTTTTATGGGTCCCAACAAGGTCAGTAAAAACTCAAATGTGTGTTCATGTGTTTCACCCCTACTCACTATCTGTAGACAAGTACAATGACTTTATTGATGCCAACCGGCTGGAAGACTCGGGAGATAGGATGAAAACCATGAAGAAACTGGTAGGTGGCTGACTATCAAACAATAGTACAACATACTGGTAATCAATGTGGAGTTTTATTTGGGCTTACGCTTTCACTTCTTCCTCCCCGCACGTCTCTGTCTTTTTCCCTTCATTTATCTATCAATTTGCCCCTCTTCAAATTTTTCACCTCCTCTCTCTCTCCTATCCCTTTCTCTTCTGTCTCTTCTGCTGTCAGATCCTCGATCTTCCAGACCACTATCGCCACACTCTGAAGTTCCTGGTCTGTCATCTGAAGACAGTGGCGGATCACGCCGATAAGAACAAGGTAGGAGATGCTCCTGGCATTATCAGTAAGGGCCATTTCCTCAGCTGTTTCATCCATCAATATCTGTTAACTTTTCATGTCTTTTACTATTCCCTCGGTCTGCATCCTTTTGCCTTCCACTGTTAACTGTCCTCACATTCCAACCTTCCTTCCCATTTCCCTCCCCCCTTCTAGATGGAGCCCAGGAACCTGGCTCTTGTGTTCGGTCCCACTCTGGTCAGAACCTCTGAGGACAACATGACTGACATGGTCACCCACATGCCGGACCGCTACAAGATCATGGAGACGCTCATCCTACATGTAAGAAGCTCGGCCCGTCCCATCTGGCTTCTCAGCAGTCTGCTGGGTATCTGACCCGGCCATCATTCACAAGGTTTCCTACCAGTGGTGTGTACGATGTAATGACGTGCCTTTTTCTTTCAGCACGACTGGTTCTTCAGCGATGGAGAGCTGAGTGAGGATGAGAAGGTATGTGGAAAGGAAAGAAATGATACATTTGAAAACATTTTCATAATGTGGTCTTTTCTGGAACAGTTTCCTGTTGATCTGTCTGTATGTCTGTTTGTTAAATGAAATAAACAATCATATTGTCAACTAGGCCAGAGGTTTTCAATGTGTGAGGTGCACATCCCCTTGGGGGAGCGCCAGAGAGCATTGGGGAAGGTGTTATATAACCTGGGAAGCGGTCTATACCTACAGTATATATTCACTACTGTTCAAAAGTTTGGAGTCACTTAGAAATTTCCATGAAAACATACATTAAATTAGTTTGAATGGGAAATATAGTAAAATGAATAGGAAATATAGACATTGACAAGGTTAGAAATAATGATTTTTATTGTAATAATTGTCCTTCAAACTTTTTATTTTATTGCTTCTTTAATTAGCACAACAGTTTTCAGCTGTGCTAACATAATTGCAAAAGAATTTTCTAATGATCAGTTAGCCTTTTAAAATGATAAACTCGGATTAGCAAACACAACATGCCATTGGGACACAGGAATGATGGTTGCTGATAATGGGCCTCTGTACGCCTATGTAGATATTCCATTACAAATCAGCCGTTTCCAGCTACAAGAGTCATTTACAACATTAACAATGTCTACACTGTATTTCTGATCAATTAGATGTTATTTTAATCGACAAAAAAATGCTTTTCTTTTGAAAACAAGAGAACATAGAGAGAGAACAATTTAGCATAAAGCTTTTAGCAAAAGACTTCCAGAGGTAATCAAGGTAAATTCATGCAATGAAAAAAAGGTTTTTCTTTGTCACACTATAATGAGCTGTTATGCATAAGAGTGCTTTTATAAAAAAATTTGTGGTATTTCTTTTGTAAATGGTTAGCTTTTTAATATCACTTTTTCACTATCCAGCATCAACGTCTGCTCGTTCAAATACATTTTTATTGGTTTTAGTCATGTTAAGAACTTATCTAATGATTTGGGCCTTAGGTGCTTTACATTGTATTGAGGGGGATTGCAGAGTTCAAGTCAACTCATCCATCACTAATGTGAAGCAACTCTAACTCTGGGTTGTGGACTTATGAGTGTGATCTTTTATATAGTTGCCCTAATGCAACATTCCCTATAACGAGATGCGGACCTTTTCCGTCTGCGGCTGTGCTTTACTCTTCTACGTTTGGCTTGTTTTCTGCCTATGGGCCTATTGTATACTCACTGTTTCCCCACTTTCTCTGTCTTTCTGGAACTTTCTGCACCTAGCTGAGCCTGTGAATCAACCTCTTCGGTAGGAGCAGGACTCGTTCTCCATGTTGTTTCTGTCAGTATGTGTGTTAGAGCTGAATGATCTATACAAATCAATAACACAATAAATTACCTGAATTGATGCAATATGATAATTTCAGTGCTACATTTAAAACATTAATGTGTACCAGTTTTTATCTACCCTCATAAAATGGATGGTTTCAATCCTGAATGTTGATTGGCTGATAGCTGCGGTATTTCCAATTGAGCATCTGTGAGATGTGCTGGACAAACAGGTCCGATCCAGGGAGGCCCCACCTTGCAACTTACAGGACTTGAAGAATCTGCTGCTAACGTCTTGGTGCCAGATACCATAGCACACCTTCAGAGGTCTAGTGGAGTCCATGCCTCGACGGGTCAGGGCTGTTTTGGTGGCAAAAAGGGGACCTACCCAATATTAGGCAGGTGGTCATAATGTTATGGCTGATCGGTGTATATACTGGCAGATCCAAGATTCACATATTCTTTAAATTGTTAAAGACTCTTTTCTGACAAATGCTAGAGATTTAATTTTAATTCATTCTGTAGTCATTCTTTCTGGCATTAACAATAACTAAGAAACAACCCTTTTATGAGCTGTTCATTCTATTCCCAAAAATAAACAAGTAAAACCAATTAAAACCCCGTTTTCTAACTGATAATCTTTTAAAGCAACCTCAAAGGCATCACATACCATTGTAAAGCGACATAACCTGTCATCAATCAGTTAATAATACATTTTATTTCTTAGAAATTAAATAGGCCATAACTGATCAATAAAAGCATGTCAGAAGTTTCAAGACGTTAGATGTTGAACAGTGTTGAGATACTGAAATCTGTGGCAATTTTATCTTGATACAATTACAGTGAGTTCCAAAAGGATTTGGACAAATGAACAACCAACAAGTTTTTATGTAGATAATGTAATTCGATATAAAAACCTTGGGATTTTTTTATTTAGTAAGATAAGGCAGATGGAATGCCTTTATGCAGAAATACTGATAGTGTAACCATCATATTGAAATAAACTCTCACTAAAACTCAGAAGTATGCAGCTAAAGCTGAAATAATTAATAATAAAAATAACTTTACAGTGTAAAAGTGCACTGAGGATGATCTTAATGGTCCTTTCCAGTCATTATCAATGATCTGATTTTGGTCACATTTGATGCTTGGCTGTTTGACAAACACAAATAAAATCACTGTTATCCATCAAGTTCTCATGTAGCCTGCCTGCTTTCCGTAGTAAAATGTGCACTACATCGTCATGCACTGCTTTTTATCTGCAAAAGTCTGTTGGAAACATAACCTCTAGCTCTTATAACTTTTCTTCAGTACCCATCTAAACATCATTTTATCCTCTTGTAAACCTAACTTGACATAGGGTTCATATCCTCTTCCCACCTTTCCCTCATATTATCTCAGCTTTTTACCTGGTCCTTTGATGTCTGATTTAAAATGTTTTCATGCACAAATATTGTGTTTTTAAATATTGCACTTCACTCTCTGTAGGCCCGTTCCTCATGTAAAATGTCATTGAGTGTCTTGAAAGGTATCCCCAAATAAAATGTATTATTATTATTATACAACTGCTGGGAAAACGTGCATTTTTTCTTTATGCAGATTTTACATTTTACTTAGTGATATATTTGTATTGCATAATTTTGGATTTGAAATGGTACAGATACTTTCATATTACAGTTCATTGTCATCGTTGGTTTGGTTGAATTTCAGGGACTTCACTCTCACAATCAAAAAGCATGTGCACAGGTTTGCGTCACAATTTTACAACTTCGTAGGTACGGGACCATAAAGGCCGGATAACTTTAGCTCTGGGCATCAGTGCAACTGCTGCCTACATTGATTGTCGTTTCACCCTTAAAATATACATTTAAAAAATCCTCCAATATCAGACTGTTTCATTACCAAGAATCGTGACTTGAGGGATATCATCTTTATATTGTTTCTGCAACCTTCAAACTAACCTATTTTACGCAAAAGACAATGCCATGTTTTTAGTCATTGTGAACATTTTTTTGGTGAATTTGCAGATGTCTTTTCAGACTTGATGTTAACTTCAGGTAAGTTCCACACAAATGACACTGAAGTCCCTCCCCCTTATGAGTCCTCATATGGACTGTCAGGTTTCCCTTGAGATTGAAGCTTCTGCCACATTCGTTACAGCAATGTGGTTTCTCTTGTGTGTGAGTCATCATATGCTTTGTCAGGCTTCCCTTTTCCCCAAAGCATTTGCCACAATGTTTGCACTGAAATGGTTTCTCCCCAGTGTGAGTCCTTGTATGCTTTATTAAGTCTGACTCACAATAAAAGGCTTTGTCACATTCTTTGCATGGATGAGATTTCCCCCCAGTGTGATTTTGCCGGTGCAGTTTCAGGCGACCTTTTGTGGACAAGCATTTTCCACACAAATCACATTTGAAAACCAGCCCGGTATGAATATTAAACATATGGTTTTTCAGACTTGCCTTGTGAAAGAAACATTTACCACATTCAGTGCAGCAGTGTTGTTTGTCCAAGTGAATCTTTATGTGCCGTTTCAGGTAGCGGTTCATGGCGAAACACTGTCCACAGGTCTCACAGATGTATGACCTCTCTTCACTGTGCCGGAGTTGCCAGTGCATTTTCAGACTGCGTGCTGTCGCAAAGAATTTTCCGCAATCATCACATTTCCAATCAGTCAACTCACTGGTTTCTTTCCTTGGCCATTCTTTTGGTCTTTCTTCATGGTGCCAATTTGTTTTATGCCTTTCCAGACTCCCCACTGTTGCAAAGCCTTTTCCACACAAGTCACATTTCAGATAAGGTAATTTCTTTCCTTCCTTCCTTGACCGTCCTCTTCCACGGTTTGATTTGAGAGTCTTTGTACCTGACAGTGGTGTTCTATTCTCTACTTCCTCAGATTTTCCATGATCACTTTCACTGTTCTCACTGTCTGGATTCATTTCAGGGGAGGGTTCATAGTCACTGGTTGATTCAGATTCACTGATACTCTGGCAGTGAGATTCTGTTTGGTTTTCTACAGTTAGAAAAGAGTCCCATACAGACTCTACTACAGCAGCAGACTCCAGGGTTCCCAGACTGGGGTTCCATTCCTGCTCACAATTCTGCTGCTCCTCAGGTTGACCTTCCGCTTCAGTAAGAGCAAGCTGCTGGAAGTCTGGAGGGAAGGAGAAGGGATGACATTTTAGGAAACCTGAAAGTACTACCTACCTTTGTTAGTTTACTGGACTAAAAACTAGTTCCAATAAAATACAATCTTTATAATAAACACAATCTTTATAATAAAACAAAAATCTATTTTCCTTGTAAATTTTAGTGTTCCGCTGTGAAATTAGTGGTAGACTATTAAACTGGCGCACACCCTAAAAGTTTGTAAAGGTGCTGAATGACAGCCCTGCCATAAATTCTAGCTTTGTGAAGCTCACAACATAGTCTTTGTTGAGACTGTTTCACAGAGGTTCAATTCTGTGCTAATTTTTGAGGCTCTATTTTTGGGGCATTGAGCAACAGTCCTGTTGAGTGTCTGTCGGTCAACTTTGACTTGTGACCACTGTTCTTGTTTGCTGACGCAATTTGTCCATGTTTCGGCTTATGCTATCATGACTTTAGACTATTCCTCTTAAGACATTGAATAATTTTGAAGTTTTTGTGACCGTGCACGCGAAATTCGGGCACTGACTTACAGTACTTTTTCATGTGGTGTTTCAGTTTTGTCCAACCCCTTTAAATAAGAAGGTTGCACACTCTGTGTTACAGCCCCAAGTGATTTATTAAGTAAAATACCATGTTTTTGCATCAACGTGCCTTCTTTAGGGTTGAAACTGAGTTCACTAGGTAAATACTTGAAACTAGGTTACATTTTGTTGTACTGTACTTGTACTGTTCAATGTCAGTAAAGTTGAATCTAATCTAATCATAGACAGGCACTGCAATTAGTGCAGCCAATGACAACCGTGAGGTGTGTCATAGTAATTAGGATGATAAAAGTTTAAACATGAGACAATAGTTTTAAAAATATTACATAGATTATAATTTATCATATTTTAACATGATTAAATAATATATGCATCATAGGAATATACATTCCATTTTATCACATTTGTTTCATAACTTTATTTTTGATATAATGATGGGAACTTCTCAAATCTTGGTTTGATATAGTGATCTACAAACTTGGAAATGTTACATGCCACAGAGTCAATGTCTGCTATAATCAGTCTACCCAGAGGCACTCATGCATTTTTAGGACTGTGTAAAAAGCAGGCCTTTTTGGAGGTTTCATACACAGAAACTCATACTTTTTAGTGATCTTTACTGATTCCAGGAAGCTTTCTACTGTGAATGTAATTCTCACTTGGAACTCAATAGTATAGTCATTTTACAGTATCTGCTAAAAAAACAGCTGTAATCGAAATCCATTTACATTTTTAGGCAGATTCCTCATCCTTTGTCACACTTTTTTATATTAATCGAGTGATCTCTCGCCATCCTTGTCTCTGCTTAAGTTATCATACAATGATCCTTCCGATCACAGTACCTTACTTCATGCAGACTGTATGCATCTTTACATCCATAAAAGTGAAATAAAAAATAAATAAATGCATCTTCACCTCCAGAGTGGTTTACATTTAGCCAGCTGTGCAGGGTCAAACACCTCTGTAGCCAACAGTGAGATTATGACATCGATGTCAAGAAAATGATGGACAAATTCAAAATGAGACGATGGAAGTACAAAATTCTTGATTATGCAATGACAACAATTGCCCAGAAGTCATGAGAAGAATTGCTCAAAATCAAACCAAAGAAAAAAAACAACAAGAAAGTCTAAAGTGTTTAGAAAAAATTCAACTAATATTGAAACGCACTGGCAAATTCCACAATCTGACAAAAACATTGCACAACTCTTCCCGGGAACTTCCTGTTTGTCTACAAGCGCAATACCAACATTGGAGTTGCCTAGTGAGATGGGATCTGTCCGGATTGCCTAGCCACAAGCTCTAGACACCCATTCGCAATGGGAATGACAAATGTGGTACTACTAAAACATCTTTCTTCAGACACCCACGCACAGGTCAAATAAATCCCAGAGGAGAGGGTGTTATCTATCCTATCAACTGTCTGTGTGGGAAAGCCTGGCTAGGACATACAAAAACATCTCAAGCAACGAATAGCTGAACACCCTGTAGCTCAATTAGATGTAAAAAAAAAACACCTGAGTACCCAATAGCAGCTCATTTATCGGAAGCTAACCATCCTATCTCCTACATCAAATACACAGAAATCAAGCAAGTTACTCTACCCAGGAGAGGAGGCATATTGAGACATTATTCCTACAGAGGGAGGCTCACTGTATTTCTGATGTTAAAACACTGACCCCTACTGGACTAAATAGACTTTGACCTCAGGCCATTATGAACGTCTACTGACCTAACACATTAGTTTTATAGTGAATTATCCAGTATTTATGTTCCATGTTGTTGAATCATATTTTGCATTACACTTCTTACAAAACAATAATATGTAAATATTAAATTAAAAATAAATGTGATGAAATGAAAAGTATATTCTTAGAGTGCAAACAGAATGTAATCAGGTTAAAATATGGTAAATAATAAATGAAATATGTTTAAAACTTGCCCCCCCCCCCAAAAGTCTCACACATTTAACCTTTCATCATGCTAATTACTAGGACACACCTCATGATTTTCATTGGCTGCACTAATTGCACTGGCTGTCTATATAACTAAGTTTCAAAGCCTGAAGGCATGTTGATGCAAAAAATGTAGAGGAGCCTGCTAACACAGGTGTTCGTCGTTTCTAGCGCAGTATGCATATACAGCCGTGTGAATACACTTGAGCTGTGAATGTGTGTATTAATTAGGGCCTAATAATTTAGCTTCTAAACAAAAACGGATATTTAACAAAATATGGTTGGCGAAACCCCCAGATTGTCAGTATCATATTTAATCGGCATTGAGCATAATTGTACTCAATGCCGATTAAAACCAGTCTACACATTAAATAATGTCAAAATAGAGATACCGTAGCTTTAGTCACAAACCTGTTATTTTACGTAACCTTATCTCTGGTTTAAAAACCAAATCCAGTATTTTTCTTAGACGTGCATTAGCCCTTTTCAAACGGGAGATTTCTCCCTGGTACTCTGCAATCGTTGTTTTAACTACCACAGATATCTCCAAAGGAACTAACGCTAATTTTTCGTTGAGAACCTCATTCAACAGCTGTAGTTGCGACATTTTGAGGAGAGAAGTTCCTGTTATTATTTCAGGTAAAGAAGGGCTAGTCACTTCCTTCTTCGGTTGGGTTGTACGGGGGATTACATCCTGTATTGCCGCCACTGGACGGAGGTAAAATATTTAATAAATAGTTAATTATTCTTTTTTTTAATTATTGAATGAAAAATGTACAAACAATGTACTATAATACTATAAATGCACTATAATGGCCCTACTAGTCAGTAATACCAAATTATATAAAGCAAATTATATTTCACTGGGTGACTGTATCACACCTTCAGTGGCGTACAAGAGACGCTGAGCTCCCCTGGTATTAACCATATTATGCAGTTTCATAAGGACCCCAATTCATTCTAAACACATCAGCAAGAGTATTGTTTTAAGACACCTATATTTATTAATTACATATTTTGCAAGAATCATCAGATTGTTAATTAAAACAATATCATAGTTTGTATCAAGATATAGATATATTTGATTTAACCTATGAGAATATTGGCAGATGTAGCCTACATATTTGTCATGGATCAATGACCAGAACTTACTAGTGTCTGGGCATGAGATAAAATCAAATCCCCTTCTACCAAGATAATCAGAGCGTGTGGAAGAGCATTTCTCACTATGTAAAATGTCTTGTGATGACAATTGGTACAAAGGTAAGCGTTAACCAGGCTGCGTGATAGGCGGCTCACAGGACACCACCTTCAAGCACAGCTTAACACTGGTCAAAGTAAGCAAGTCTCAGTTTCCACTATGTAGAGATGATTTCAAGCATGCTTGACACATCGAGTGGCATAAAGAAAGCAATGGCTAGGATGGCAAAATTAGAAAAAGAGGCTTGCCTGGGCCTTGAAGCACCTTCAGTGGACTACTGAAGACTGGAAAAAGGTCTAATGGACAAATGAATCAAAAAAGTGGATTATTGGGTCCATCACTGGGTTTTTGTACCTCGTTGGCGAAAGGATGGTTCCTCAAGTGTGTAACACCAACTGTCAGACATGGAGGAGGGAGCATGAAGGTCTAGGGCTCGTTTGTAGGATCATGAGTCGGCGACTTGCACAGTGGCAACCTGAACCAAAATGACCACCACAGTGTTTTGCAGCAGCATTCAAGACCCTGTGGTGTACGTCTAGATGGTCAGGGGTTCATCCTACAGCAAAATAATAATAATAATAAATAACTGAAAACACCTCCAGGCTGTCAGAACTAGCTTAGAAGATAATGACTGAAAACACCTCCAGGCTGTCAGAACTAGCTTAGAAGATAATGACTGAAAACACCTCCAGGCTGTCAGAGCTAGCTTAGAAGATAATGACTGAAAACACCTCCAGGCTGTCAGAACTAGCTTAGAAGATAATGACTGAAAACACCTCCAGGCTGTCTGAACCAGCTTAGAAGATAATGACTGAAAACACCTCCAGGCTGTCTGAACTAGCTTATAAGATAATGACTGAAAACACCTCCAGGCTGTCTGAACCAGCTTAGAAGAGAAGAACAAGATGGTAGGCTTCAAATCATGGAATGGCCAGCACAGTCTGCTGACTTAAACCCCATTGAGCTGGTTTGGGATGAACTGGGCAGAAAGGCGAAAGCAAAGTGATCAACAAGTGCAACACAGTTGTGGAAACATCTGCAACAGTGTTGGGAAGAACCTCTGAACAATATCTGATTCCCGTTGTAGAAAGAATGCCACGAGTGTGCTTGGCTATTATAAACAAAACGATGCCATTATTTATTTTTTGTCTCCAATTGTTTATTTGTTCTATGCTTTAATTTCAGAGTACATTAAGAAATTTCAGTGTGTAAATTCCAATAAAAACTGGAAAAATCGAGGTGTTCTAAAACTTATGACCAGTTACCTGTCTAAATATCTATAATATTTGACTGTGTTATTGTGTTATTGACTGGGATGACATAATGAATTGAAGGGTAGGTTTAGTATGGCCATAAGTTCACATTTATTCATATAGAATTTTAGGCCTGAGGCCTTTGAGAAAGTGTGAATGAAGGGCATTAGGTATCTGGTCTTTGTTTTTGAGAAACAACTAACACAGAGTGGTGTCATCAGCAAATTGACTGATCCATAAGGATCTACCAAAAATATGTCATTTCTCAATAATCAAATAGATTGTTTATATTCACGCTCAACAGCCTACAAAGTGCACCACTTTATTTCATATTTAAATATTTGCAACTTTTTATTAGAACTGTACTTTTTGGTTTGTCAACAATTTTTTTCTTCGTTACACTCTGTTTTCATATAATATAACTGCATTGTGTTTGTCTGATGCTTTTAAAGCACACTTCAAGAGGAAATCTTACATGAGCAGTTATGTCATTACAGGAGATGCCCAACATGTTACCAGTGATTAGGCTCCTATAAACTGGTAGGCAAACAAACAGATCTTTTACTTGCATATTTTTTTCTTCTTCCCGAGCTGGCTTAACACAATAATAAAAGTTGAAGTAAAATAAGCTTTGCAGCTGGTACAAAGACGGGTAAGTGTGAAGTTCATGAATTGCGTTTTTTCTTTGAAAGGGACTGAATTTGGCTTTTGCCTACATCTAGCTGCTGGGTAGACCTGGTAAATGGTCAGTGGTAGATCAACAACTTTCACCATTATAAATTAGGGCTATTTTTTTCAAACCTCATAAGTAGTGGCTGCAACCAGTGAAATTGTAGCTGGCTTATACAATATGTGTAATGTTTTTGCACAGTTTTAGATTGTGGTCATTACACTATGACAGGCATTGCCACCAGTCACAAACCCATTGTGTGTATGCAGTTGGACACAACCCTGTCCAAACAGTCGGGATGGTACATTGCTTGAATGAATAAGTTTAAAAAAAATTATTTGCTAGCTAATGTTAACATCCTGTCTCGGTACAGGAAAGCAGATTAACAAATATATCCCTGGCATGGGAGAGTTCCTCTGTCCGCTTGGAGCCACCAGGACTTCTCTGCCATCCCCTAACGGTTTCATGGGGGCATTTCTGGGGTACACTGCTAAGGGCTCCTCTGCCTGAAGGTTCAGGTCGACTTAGGTCGTGCGCATTTCTGTCATCACTGAAGGTCCCTGGCAACTCCATGTTGACCCCTCCCAGTTTTTTTTGCCCTCTTTGACACCCCTCCTCAATCCTTCTGCTGGGCGTTTGCCCTCTTTCGGTCACTTGACTGCGGGTGGCTGGGGTGGCCTTATCACAGAGCCTTGGAGGGGGGGCATCTGCTGGGCAGTTGAGTGGTAAAATGGAATGTTTCAATTAGCCGGGTTAAATGTTTGACAGTCTGGGGACCAGATGGCCCACTTCCTGCATATCTGGGACCAACTCACTGAGCCATATTTCAATGTACAGTGGTCTGCAAGCTGAACCACTCCCTCACTAGCCTGATCAACACAAACACCTGTGCCCTCTGAGAGTCCTCTTCCCTGAAGGGCCAATCATGGAACCACTGGGTTCTCTCCCTCAGGTTTGATGCAAGTGGGTTACGATCTCTCATTTGAGGCAAGGGAAGTCTTCGGACGCGACCCTATTGAGGTCGAAATATGCCGCCTTTGCTGCAGGACCAGCAGTCCTGCCCAATGGTTGTGCGACCATCACTGCTGGGTGGCTGTCGGTTCAAAGCTGAGCAGATAAGCCTCGGTATCGTTGTCGAAAGGCAGACAGGGGATGAGGGTTCTGACGTGAGTAGGACTCTAAGAGGTCCTGCTCCTGGACTGCATACTGGCACAGTAGCTTTGTATCCATTGCTAGTGGGGCAGGTACTGGCAGTCGAAAAATGAAAAGAGATTAACAAAGACTGGAGTTGTACCAGTTTGCAATGGGTTGTTTTGTGTAAACAATGTGGGACAGTTGAAAATATGTCACCAGAAGTAGAAAATAAAGTTTTCAAGTTGTACTGAGGAGTGTGTAACACTGTAGGCAGGACATAAGCGCAGAGAGAACAGAAGAGTTTTAATAAATGAATTAAGATGGAACAAAACAACAACAAAAAACAGAACAACGCTACATTGGAACAAAATCCAAATAATGACCGACAACCTACACCAGAGAAGGAGGAAGTTACATACGGACAGTGAATAGGAACACAGGTGGGGGCAGTAATGACAAACTGATATGCATGCTCCAAATGAGGAAGGAATGGGCGTCGGATCTCACTGTCAGGGCAAGCCTACCGTGCCAGTGTTTCTTTTTTTTAAGCAGGGCTGCTCTATCCTCTTTCTGGAGAGCTACCATCCGATAGGTTTTCTCTCTACTACTTCAAGAATTTGGTTTTCACTCCTCGGGCACATATGCCCTTCCATCCCCTGGGTAAGGTGGCCCGAAGCCTCCGACCCCCACATACCCAATAGAAATCTGCAACTTGAAAACAGAAAGCATGTATCTTTTGCCATTCATCTTTTTTATCATGTCCACATAGTCTATGACCAAGTATGTGCCCTATGAGCATGGTTATGCCTTTTCACACATTGTTTTGCGCTGCATCATTGCCATCCGCTGCATTATTACCACGTATAACAAAATCATTCCCTCTCCTGTGAGCCTGACACTTAACTAGAGCCAACCATGTCGGATACATCAGTGCTGTCATCAGGTCAATGATTTGTTCATGACGCTGGATGGACGTCACTTTTCTTGAACCTCACTGTTTTCAAACCGCGCCAAACAAATGACATACGCCATGAGCATATGCTGAGTCAGTATAGACATTCATCTCATCTTAGTCTTAACAACTGACACGCAGCTGTTAAGGCTTTCAGTTCTGCTAGTTGAGCTGAACACAGCTATGGGCCTATGACCTCAATAAACTCCTTCACATGACATTTTACTACCGCAAAACCTGCATGATTGCCTCCATGATTTTTATAACATGAGCCATCCACAAAGTAGTCCTCCTCTGGATTAAGCAGCGGTATTGACTCTAGGTCTGGAATTAACCTGGTGAATGTTAAGGATTCAGCCACACAATCATGAGCCTGCCCTTCAGCTACAAACCCCTCCCCCACCCGGCCTTTGGTAAGGTGGATCACACCTCCATTCTTCTCCTCCCAACCTACAGACAACGTCTAAAACAGGACAAATCGGTTTTCGAGCAGTTCAATACTGGAATGAGGAATCCATTACCACTCTCCAGGACTGCTTTGAAACAACAGATTGGCAGGGGTTCTGTGTTGCAGCATTTGGGAACATTGATGAATACACAGACTCTGTCTCAGCATATATATCCAAGTGCATCGATGATGTCGTCCCAAGGGTCAATGTCAGGACTTTCCACGATCAAAAGCCCTGGGTAAATTGTAATGTCCACGCTAAGCTCAGAGCACGGTCCTCTGCCTATAGTTCCGGGGACATGGAGGCTTTGAGGAGGTCCAAATATGACCTATGGAAGGCTATCAGAGATGCAAAAAGTGACTACAGGGATAAATTGGAGTCTAACTACCACAGTTCCAACCCTTGACACATGTGGTGTGGACTGCAACACATCACAGACTATAAAGGGGGAAACAGCATTGATGCCCAGCCAGCTGCCTCCCTCCCCGACGAGTTCAACTCCTTCTATGCACAGTTTGAGGCGACCAACACCATTCCTTCTGGAAGGCTTGCTGAGGATCAGGACAACTGCACTCTGTCCCTAATCATGACTGACGTGAGGAGAGCTTTTGAAATTCACCAGGGCCAGATGTTATTCCAGGCCGTGCCCTCAGGGTGTGCACCGACCAGCTAGCGGAGGTTTTCACCTCTATATTCAACCTCTCCCTGTCTCTGTCTGTAGTCTCCATCTGCTTCAAACAGTCCACCATTGTTCCTGTACCAAAGAAACCTTCCATCACCTGCCTTAATGACTACCACCCTGTAGCACTACCCTCCAACATCATGAAGTGCTTCATGCGGCTGGTCAGAACTCACATCTGCTCCACCCTTCCTGACACCTTGGACCCCTTTGCTTACCGCCCCAACAGATCTACAAACGATGCCATGTCCCTGATGACACACACAGCCCTCTTCCACCTGGAGAAAGGCAACATATATGTGAGGATGCTGTTCATGGACTACAGCTCTGCATTCAACACTATTGTGCCTGCTAAGCTTGTCCCTAAGCTCAGGGCCCTGGGACTTAACACCTCCCTTTGCAATTGGATCCTGGACTTCCTGACGGGCAGACCCCAGGTGGTGAGAATGGGCAACTTCACCTCCTCTGCACTGATCCTGAGCACTGGAGCCCCCCAGGGCTGCGTACTCTGTCCCCTCCTGTACTCCCTGTTCATGCATGACTGTGGCCACACACAGCTCCAACACATCCTTAAGTTTCCGGATGACACTACCATCCTGGGTCTCATCTCCAACAACGATGAGATCGCTTACAGAGGGGAGGTAGGGGACCTGGCCAGGACAATAACCTCTCTCTCATCGTCTGCAAGACTAAGGAGATGATTGTGGACTTCAGAAAGTGGCAGAGGGGGGATCACGCCCCCATACACATCAATGGAGCTGAAGTGGGGAGAGTCTCCGACTTCATGTTCCTCTGTGTGTTAATCAAAGATGACTACACTTGGTCCAGGCAAGCAGAGTCTGCAGTAAAAATGGCCCAAAAATCCCTATACTTCCTGAGGAGACTCAAAATGTTTGGCATGTCTGCAAAAACTCTCACCAACTTCTACAGGTGCACCACTGAGAGCATCCTCTCAGGCTGCAGTACTGCCTGGTACGACAGCTGCTCCGCTGCAGACTGCAAATCCCTCCAGAGGATTCTTATGTCATAAGAATTTCACTGCTCAGAACAGCGCTGTTATTTTGTACATTTGACAATAAAAATTATTTGACTTCAAACCCTAACCGAATGTGTTCTGCTGGATTGACTTTTGTGCAACGTTTTATAGTTACATCTGGACACGTCATGTAGTCCAAGGCTCCAGCATTAGTCAACACAAAGTTACCCTGCTCAATGAGTTCCACTGCCTTGTGATGTGGGTATAAACTAACTGGATACCCCACGGTGATGGCTGAAGCCTTGTCATTAGCATACTCTAGAGCAGCCACACCCTGATAGTAGGCTGGATAACCTTGAGCAACTGAATCCAACTTGGTGCTGTAGTATGCTATGGGCTGCTTTAAGCATGGCTGCTGCATATCCATCACAGCGATTGGCTACATACAGCATGAATGGTATGGTGTAATCAGGGGTTCCTAAGGCTGGAGCTGACTGCATTTCTTTTTTTTTATCATTTCATAGCATTATTGGTCCACTCCAGCCTTGCCTTGAGGTCCTGTTGACCTGCACTCCTCATGATTTCTCTTAGGGGGGCTGTTTTGACAGCATACTCCTCTATCCAATCAGACTTGAACCCTGTCATTCCCTAAAATGCTCCACACAAACCAATTACTGTCAAGTATATAGCTTCGGGGGGAGCATTAGTCAACAGTGTGTGGATTGGAAACTTCTGCTGGCCAGTCCTGCACGATCTCATTCACTGCTCTGAGATCATGGGCCAGTCTCCATTGTTGTTTATCTGCTTTCCACACTGTTAGGAATGGTCTATTACAACAACTTGCTGTTTCAATCAGTACACTGGCTTCTATCGATCCTTCTATGGTTTTACTAATACCTTCCTCTGCCTCAGGCTTCATGTGATATTATGTTCCCCAAGGAGGTTTAGCATCTGGCTTTATCTTAAGGCATATAGGGCCAGCTGACTTCACCAGTCCTACATCTGTGTCATGTTCAGACCACACCCTGTCTGGTGTTTTCTCCTCCATCTCCTGTTTCAGCTTTTCTGCTGGGTCTATCATTTCTCCCAACTGAACCTGTTGTCTAGTTATGACTATTTCCTGTAGTTCTCCAACCATTACTGTGTCACACAAAATCTTAATGAGGGACTTATCCACAGAGTGAAAAATCAACAGATTTTTTCTCCTAATGTATGGTTTTAGCATGCTTTGTCATAGGCCCAAGGTCTTTTGCTTCGTAATCTTTATTTACAAGTAAGGTAACATGGGGGTCTGCCCCTGGCACATTGTGCCAGCTTGTTACCATGTCTAACCCTTCCCCATCACTTCCATTGCTGCCCCTTGTTTTCCCCCAACTATATAGTTAGAGATGACGGGGCTTCCTTCCTATGTGCATCCAATAACCACAATTGTTCTAATGAAAGATCACCGTAGAGGTCATACTGCATAGAACAGCGGTACACTGATTGTGCTCTGTTAGCATGAGGTATTTGAGCTTTGATGAATCAACCCCATTTGTCCATTGTTTTAACTACTTCTGTTGAGGAAAATTGTTCCCCTTTTCCCACGAAAAGCTGAAATAACTCAAGAGTTTGTGAATTCAATAGTAGACTTTATTAAGGTCATAAAGCTGTGCTGGTCTGCAGAACAACTGACTTCCAAGCATCAGACACACACGTTTATACAGTAGCCTATGGTTCTACAATATTAGGCCTTCCCATTATGCTAATCTCTGGGCAGACCCTTCCCCATTCTTCCACCACTGTTTCACAACCCTCTGGAATCCCCCCCCAAAACCAGTTAGGAAATATTGGTAGTGTGATGGTGGCATGATTTCTCTCACTCTCCAAGAGAGTCAAGGAAAAGACACAGGTCCTTCTATCCTCCGTATGAGATGACACAACAACCACTTATTGTACTGATCATGGGAACAGTAGTGGAGCCGGAGCAAGAGTACAGATAAGATGCCCCCACTGTCCTTGACACACACACAGAAATCCAAACTGTGGACCTTATTGTTCATCAGTCTCTCTGTCTCAGCAATCAAATGTGCAAGAATCAAAGACAGAGACTGATTAGAAAAATAATAATGAGGCCTTAGGCTCAAGTAACCGGTTAAACGTTTCATCAATTAACACCCAATTGATATACAAGTGATTACATGATATATAAATGTTCTGTCTACTCTTCATCAGGTTAATGTGAAATAACATGATTTTAAACCTCTTCCTCCCTTTTTGGCTAAGAGGAAGTAAAAGACTTTCCAGCCCCATCACCAATCAAGTGTGTGTGTAAGCATGTGCAAATATCTTTTAGAGCCTTGCAAGTATGTTGTTTCAAATGATTACATACAGAGTAAATGAAGTGCATATTTTGCATAGATATGAAATAAAAGAAAACATTCCAATAATCAAAAGCAATCAATTACCAAACATTAAAATTAATCAAACATCAATCAGTATCATAGAAAATGAATAAAAGACAGTATGAGAATATAATAAAAGCAGCATTATGAAGAATATGAATGAGAACAAAAAAACAACTTCATACAATCATCTGTCTCCTCATAGCAACTCCTCGTACTAGGTTGGCTACCAGCCACCTTGTTGATCAAAACTTTCTTCATAAGGGAGAACAGTCCTTCCCTGCACAGAAACACAGTTACCCCTTTGCCTTAATGTTGGGCTCTTACCATTATCAATCTCTGTGTCTCACCACTTGTTTTTCATGGGATTACCACTTCTCTGACCATAAATGTCACTTCTTTTTCCCTGCGTTCCACCTCTCCTATCCCTCATTTCACTTGCCTTGTCCTTCTTACTTGCTTGCTTTGTCTCTCGTTTCACTGTCTGGGCCGTGGTACTGCTTCTGTCCCGATTCTGTCTATTAGCTACTCCTTTTCTCGGTTGTTTCCATGGTATGAATGTATCTAATTCCTCACTGTACATTTTCCTGTCCCATATTTTTCCCCAAGTTTCTCCAGCACCTCTCTCTTATAGTTGCAGAGGAAGCTTCTGTCTCAAATAACTGTCTAGCCTGTGTTCATATCAGATCCTGTTTTAACATTGCACTGTCTTCGTCTACACAATACCAGATATTTCTGAGATAGCACCTCTCTTGCTAGGAACCACTACAGCAATAATTGTCATAACAAAAGAGTTACGCTAGTACATTTTAGTTTTGACTTCCCGCTCCATTTTGACCTTATGTATTGCAACCACTATCCCAATACATGTCAAAGTCTAAATTTAACTGTGAAGTTACTCCCTAGTCCTCTCCCTTCACCTGGCACATTGTCCTTTTGTTGTTTTTGTCCGTTGACGTATCGACCCAAAGGCCTCTGCCTCGGACTTTAACAGAAACACAGTCTCATCTCCTTTTGTAGTGAGCGACTCCGTGTCTCAGATCTGTTGCTGTTGGGCACAAGGCTCAATGTTCAATTTCAAGTTGTGCTGTTCTGTCTCACCGTTGATTGGAGTTGTGTTTCAGACATAACAAGGAGGTCAGGCCTTCCGCCATCTCCCCAATGAAACGTCCTTCATTTGCAATGAATCTGGTTCTGGGACTCAGAAGGTGCCAAAGGGAACAGTTGCAGGAGGTTTCACTTCACATTGGTGTTCCCAAATCGTTTCCATGCATTGGGTTAGAGGTCCGCAACACCGTCCTTATATGAGAAAGGAGAAGACAAAACACTGCATCAGTTCACCTATTCTCCTGGGCCCTAACATCTGGGCTACTGCCGTACTAAAATAATACTCAACTATTAAAGAGATGGTGGGATCATTACTTAAATGTCAGAAAAATAAACAAACAACTGTTTCAGTTGTGTAAAATTATCAGAAAAAATACACAACAAATTTAAAACAATTATCAATTTAGATTTAAAACAACAATATGAACGATCAGTGCCTAATTAAAAACTTTCCTTAGTTTCCAAGTTATGTTTCCACCCATGTGAATGTTCGTTGGTCAATAGTTTCCAAAACACAAAATCAGTACAAACTGGTTTTTGGTGCTTTATCATTTTAAAAACATTGTTTCATAAGTCTCAAAATGGGCAAAAAAACCCAAAAGACTAAAATCAGCTAGAAGTACAATAATAATGAAAAAATAACCAATATAATCAAGCTTTGCCAGAAAATTGCTGAGAACCAAACATAGAATAGATGTAAAGAGTGTAAAATAAAATAAATAGAATAACACTCACCTCTCCTCTCTGATTTCCCCATGTCCAGTCAAATGGCTCCTGGCTGGTGTAGTCATGGATGTAGGAGCCTCTTTGTTCTATATGCCTCTCCCCATTCCCCCACCCTCTCCTTGGCTGTGGTATACCTGGAACCATCAGTCTCTCCCCATTCCCCCACCCTCTCCTTGGCTGTGGTGTACCTGGAACCAACAGTGTCCCATATTCTTATTCTGACCCCAAGGCAGTTTCTCACGGGTCTGGGCTTGGTTTGGCCCTGGAATGATCTGGGCCACAGGTGTGAGATACCCCTTCATTGGACCTGGTGTATCAGTGCTGCAGGATTCAGGACTCCTTTGTGAGAAACAAAGATAAAATCTTGCACAACACAAAGTTAAAACCTTGACCAGAGTGTTTAGCTGAATTTAAAGCTTTGTGTTAACCAACTATTTTAAACCCCAATCTTATATCAATCTTTTCTTAATGTAACATCAATAATAAAAGTAACCAAACAAACTAAAATCCCCTTCTCATTGAAATGCAGATGTATTCAAATATAAAATTGAGAAATAATGTAATCAGTGATACATAGGCTAACTCCTTTAAAACAAAATAAAATCATGATTCAATAATGTGCCTTTTAAAATGACTAAAAATAATAACCAAATACTAAAACCTCCAATTGAGGTAACTGCTTTAATGTTTTGATCAACCCTCTAATAGTCATTAACCCTGGAACAATAACCCCATATCTCACTGAAAACCCTCTGCTCCTAACCTGAGAGAATGCCAATAGTCATGTCTAAGGCCACAAATGACATACTAGGCCAAAAACTCTGTTGATGAAAATGGTTTTAGAACTCATCTACCTCTTACTGGTAGTAAGTATTTACTGTTAGGGGCTCTCTGTCTGGAAACAAAACAGTAAGATAAACTATCTGACCCAGGCTGTCCTTTAGGATCAAATAAAATAATGAAAAACAAGCCTGTCTAAATTAGGCTATTAATTAATGCAGTTTATCATAGACATTTAACTCCTACTCCACCTCATTCTTATATATTTCATCCAACTAAGTCCTTCTCCCCCTTTTCGTACCCTAACTCATGTCCTGTGGACAACAACACTCAACACTGAGGGGAGAAAAATATGTTTACTACTACTACACATCATCTAACAACATTTTATTTTGCAGAGAACATCTAGCCTCAATTGGGAATTACCGTTTTACAAAAGTTCCATGAACGTAACACATTCTTTCTCTACTTTTAAAGTGAATCTTAAATCATGGATCATCCAGATATACAGAACAAATAACACAAATAAGCAAGCATGGCGTTAGCTTTTTGTTTTGTTAAGCAGGCAGTTTGGGACATGAACACATGGCGTACAAACACACAGACAACACATTCAACACTGGCCAGTTGATTCTAACTTGACGTCTTAGTCGTGTTTCATAATTTAGATTGGCTCAATTGTCCTGCAATTTCATGTACAGTGAGTGCTCCAATTGGAATGGGAAAACAATCGCCTTTTTAATAGTGCAAAATATAACCTGATTTTGCTCTATATTGCTTTCTTTTAACAATGGGAATCTTCTTCCCAGAATCTCAATTGGTATGTCTCATCTTTTGCACCTCTCTCCCTGTGTGTCTCTGTGTTCTGGATTGGAATGCTTAGCGCTACTCCCTACTTTCTGGGACGGCAGCCAATAGTCATCTCTTCTATTTGACTCCTCTCACTATCCTTTAACTGGACTCCGTCAAACTCAGCCAACAGGCCACCGGCCTCTGCAATATCTGCAAACAACAGAATGACTTTCGTGACACATCTACCACAAAATCTTTGTCCATCTGGCTATTTTCTTCTTTTACCCTTCTTCCCATCTATCTACACATCTCTTTTCCAGCACTCAGGCAAATATCACCATTCAACTACCTGAAATGGATTTATGTCAATGCCAGTCAAAACCAAGTTCCTTCTCCTGGATTCTGTGTCTGTCTCATGAGAGGCCCTTCTAAATCTGGACTATTAAACCATATTCTGCATTGTAGATTTGTATTTTGTTATTATTTCCTCCATATCTATATAACGACACACACCTTCATTTTTGTTTGGAAAGTGGTCATTGTAATGTCACCGTTTACCCTATATGACCTTCTAACAATATAATAATCTATTTACATGCTATGTACATCACTCCCAAAATACAGGAATTCTCTTCCCAATCACACATTAGTACACACATTCACACTCACAGCCTGCTGGTCCCCGCCTCCTTCCAGGTCCACAGAAGGACGTTACCATACAGGTCTTCTTACACTCCTTAACCCTTACAGATCCAGTGTCCTCCCATCATTCTTCACGGGAAGACGTTATCTTATAAAGCTGTCACAAACTTCTGTAGGTCCAGCCCTCTTATACACAAAGAGCGTTACCATAGAGATCAACATACTTAACCCCACCCGTTCAGACCTCCAAACTCTTTGGAGCGGTATCCATGGGGGCACACACACAAGCATTCTCTCTACACTCACACACTTCTTGGCAGACAAACCACTCTCACTTCCTTTTTATTTACACACACTCGCATGCACTCACATACAGCCTGCTGACCCTGTTTCTTCCTGGTCCGCAAGCAGTCGTCACTCCCCTGGTTGCAGGTAGCCATCAATAGAGAACTGTCCACAACAATCTCTAAAACCATCTGTACATACCCCCAGCAGCCCTCTGTCTCTCTGGGGCGGTTTCCATAGTTGCCCATCAAACTCTGCCCCTTGTGGCCTCAAGGCAGTATTGCGGGGCTTGCCTGTCCAAAAGCAGCTCCCCGCGGTGGCCAACGTGGGGCGGTATCACAGGCCTCACTAGTTGCAGCTCTCTGTCTAATTTACAAGTCTTATTTACATTGTGTTCGCATGAATACACTTCCTTGATGACAAAAACTCCATTGTCATCAAAACATAGTTTGTTAAATTTGGAGAGACCTTATGTGGTGTCTTTTGTCCAATCTCAGTGGTGCCTCCAATTATGTTGTGGAAAATTGTCCCCTTTATCCCACCAAAAAGCTGAAATAACTCAGGAGCTTGTGAATTCAATAGTAGACTTTATTAAGGTCATAAAGCCTTGCTGGTCTGCAGAACAACTGACTTCCAAGCATCAGACACACTTTTATACAGTATGGCTATACAATGATATTAGGCCTTCCCATTATGCTAATCTCTGGGCGGACCCTTCCCCAGTCTTCCACCACTGTTTCACAACCCTCTGGGAACCGTTCCCCAAACCACTGTTAGGAAATATTGGTGGCGTGATTTCTCTCATTCTCCCAAGAGAGTCAAGGAAAAGACACAGGTCCTTCTGTCCTCCATATGAGATGACACAACAACCACTTATTGTACTGATCATGGGAACAGTAGTGGAGCCGGAGCAAGAGTACAGATAAGATGCCCCCACTGTCCTTGACACACACACAGAAATCCAAACTGTGGACCTTATTGTTCATCAGTCTCTCTGTCTCAGCAATTAAATGACAGAGACTGATTAGAAGACAGAGACTGATTATAAAAATAATAATATGAGGCCTTAGGCTCAAGTAACCTGTTTAACGTTTCATCAATTAACACCCAACTGATAAAGTGATTACATTATATACAGTTGTGCTCATAAGTTTGCATACCCTGGCAGAAATTGTGAAATTTTGGCATTGATTTTGAAAATATGACTGATCATGCAAAAAAAAACTATTTAAGGATATTATTTAAGGATAGTGATCACATGAAGCCATTTATTATTTGGCTCCTTTTAAATCATAATTATAACAAATAACCCAAATGGTCCTGATCAAAAGTTTACATAACCTTGAATGTTTAGCCTAGTTACAGACACACACAGGTAAAAATGGCAACTGAAGGTGAATTTCCCACACCTGTGGCTTTTTAAATAGCAATTAGGGTCTGTGTATAAATAGTCAATGAGTTTGTTAGCTCTCTCGTGGATGCACTGAGCAGGCTAGATAGTGAGCCATGGGGAGCAGAAAAGAACTGTCAAAAGCGTAACAAGGTAATGGAACTTTATAAAGATGGAAAAGGATGTAAAAAGATATCCAAAGCCTTGAAAATGCCAGTCAGTACTGTTCAATCACTTATTAATAAGCGGAAAATTAAGGGATCTCTTGATACCAAGCCAAGGTCAGGTAGACCAAGAAAGATTTCAGCCAAAAGTGCCAGAAGAATTGTGCGGGATACAAAGAAAAACCTACAAGAAAACTCAGGAGAAATACAGGTTGCTTTGGAAAAAGATGGTGTGATTGTTTTAAGGAGCACAATACGACGATACTTGAACAAAAATGAGCTGCATGGTCGAGTTGCCAGAAAGAAGTTTTTACTGCGCCAATGCCACAAAAAAGCCTGGTTACAATATGCCCGACAACACCTTGACACGCCACACAGCTTCTGGCACACTAATTTGGAGTGATGAGACCAAAATAGAGCTTTATGGTCACAACAATAAGCGTTATGTTTGGAGAGGGGTCAACAAGGCCTATAGCGAACAGAATACCATCCCCACTGTGAAGCATGGTGGTGGCTCACTGATGTTTTGGGGGTGTGTGAGCTCTAAAGGCACAGGGAATCTTGTGAAAATGATGGCAAGATGAATGCAGCATGTTATCAGAAAATACTGGCAGACAATTTTCATTCTTCTGCATGAAAGCTGCGCATGGGACGCTCTTGGACTTTCCAGCATGACAATGACCCTAAGCACAAGGCCAAGTTGACCCTCCAGTGGTTACAGCAGAAAAAGGTGAAGGTTCTGGAGTGGCCATCACAGTCTCCTGACCTTAATATCATCGAGCCACTCTGGGGAGATCTCAAACGTACGGTTCATGCAAGACGACCAAAGATTTTATATGACCTGGAGGCATTTTTCCATGACGAATTGTCAGTTATACCACCTGCAAGAATTCGGGGCCTCATAAACAACTTTTACAAAAGACTGCACGCTGTCATTGATGCTAAAGGGGGCAATACACAGTATTAAGAACTAAGGGTATGCAGACTTTTGAACAGGGATCAGTTCATTTTTTTCTTTGTTGCCATATTTTGTTTTATGGTTGTGCCATTCTGTTGTGACCTACAGTTGAATGTGAATCCCATAAGAAATAAAAGACGTGTTTTGCCTGCTCACTCATGTTTTCTTTACAAATGGTACATATATTACCAATTCTCCAAGGGGGTGCAAACTTTTGAGCACAACTGTATATAATTGTTCTGTCTACTCTTCATCAGGTTAATGTGAAATAACATGAGTTTATAAAAACCTCAATACTTCTTGTTCAATGTTCCCTAGCCAATATATGTTCGCTACCTCCCCACTCACTATCATTTGCGGCTTCACCCGTTTCTTCTAATATCACTCCATCAGGGGAACACCATTTTGCGTAGAGAATCTCTCCCTAGTAAATTTACAGGAGTGTGTTCTGATACTAATATTGGGAGGGTTGCGGAATTACTCTCAGCTGTTAGACGAATTGGAGCAGTCATTGGAATAAGCTGCGCCTGTCCTGAGAATCCTAGTCTTAGCATATTCACCTGACCTGGGGAGGAGAAGCATAATTTGGACTCATGTGTAAGTAGCTCCAGTGTCTATCATCATTGGTATGCCTCTTTTTTCAATTTGAACCTACAGCATTGGTCCTTGATCAGCCTGTGTGTTTAGCATTACAAACTGACCATCCCCTGTAGGACCCTCTGGGCACCCCTAGTATCTTTGATTGGGCCCTCCCCATGGATTCATAGGGCCCTGCGATTGGTTCTGGGGTGGTTGCCAATTACCCTGCTGCCAGTTGGCTTGATTTTTATTTCCTCGTTGTTGCCATGGGTTTGTGGGGCAGTTACGTCGATTATGCCCTGGTTGCGTACATCCCCAACAAACCCCTGGAGGCACTTGTTGAGTTCTGGGCCCTTTTTTCTGATTGTTTTGTTTTTGCTGATTATTTTCCCACTGCTGGGGCTGTGTGTAAACATTTACCATTGGCCCAAGTGTGGGTTGCGCTTGGGCCTGTGACATAGGGGATGGTTGTGACCCACCGGAGGAAGCTGCAGCCATCCTCCCCACATCTGGCACGGGAGGTGTCACTGAGGCTTGTACTTTTATCTTTCCTTTGTTTGTCAGATCTTCAAATTGTAGCCGTGTCAATTTTCTCTGAATATCTCTCTCCTGTTCTGTGAGTCTCTGTTCATCCTTTCTGTATCTCTCCACTGCATGGATTATATAGTCACAGAATTCTTGGTGTGTTTTTGAAGTCAGTCCCAATTCATCCTCCAGCCTATTTCTCACTGGCCGGGGCATGGCTTCTATCACAGAGGTTCTGAAAATAATCGTCATCACCTGATCTCCCCCTGGGTTCCTCTTGGTCTCTAGCTTCCAGCGTTTTAGCTGCCTGTTTATATAAGCAGCTGGATTTTCATTTTCTCCCAAAGGTTCCCCTTTCAGTGATTTGGGGTCAAACCTGGCTGGATATTCTACACTTAGGGCCTGCCAAAACCTCTGGCGGTATGGGTCAAAGTCCAGTCCATCACTCCGAGTGGTCCCTGCTGCCTTTCCGAGGCCGCTGGCACGCAGCACAGCCTCCATTGTAGCCACTCCCACCACCACTGCGAGCAGTGCCTTCAGGTCCCCCACAGCCAACAGTCTCCCCATAGTCTCCTCCTCAAATGATCTTATCCATTTGCCCGCCCCCTCATTAATATCTGGTAGGCGGGTAACCAATCCTTCCAGGTCCTGCGATCCCCATGGGACATAGTGCCCCTGTGTGCCCTTTACTAAAATTGGGAGCTGTGTATGGAAACTTTCAGGTCTATTCAGCTTTCTTTTGTTCTGCAGCCATCCCTCTTCTCCTCTGTCATAGTGCATTTCCCTTAGACTAGCTGTTGCCCCTTCATCTTCTTGATATTGTTCCATATAATCCTGTTCCCTCTGGGTTCTCTGTCCTCTGTGTTTTCTTTCTAACTCTATAGCTAGCCTCCTTTCCAGTCCTTCTATCCTCCTGTTCATCTGCTCATCCGCCTCTTCCACTTCATCCATCAAATCCTCCTCCTGTGATTCTTCATTTTCACAATTTTCTCCATAGCCTTCCCTAGTCCTCCATTCCCTAACTCCATCCTTGCCAAATTCCTTTCTGCCTCTCCTTTTTCGGGAGACAGACAATTCCTTCCCTTCTTCTGCTAATTCTACTTCTTCCTCCTTCACGATTCCTTTCCCCATTGGGTACAGCCTGCTGGTGTCGGGTGGGGGTTCTCCCTGTGCCTTTCTCATCCTCCTTCAGCACCTCTCTAGCTTTCCTTGTGCTCTTCAATGACCAATCTCCTTTCATTTTAACAGTTCCAATCCTTTTCTTGTTTTTTCTGTCTGTTCTTTCCCTTGACTTTCTGGGTCTTTCGCCTACTAATTCAGCCCTCTATTGATCCACTTCCTCAACACAAATAGAGCGGTATCTCTAGGTCTTTTTCTATCTATTAACGGATGATCAAACTGAACAAACAGCCAACATAATGCACACCTGAATTCGTCCGTACAGGCGAACCGAATGAATGAACAGCCTTGAATTAATTGAACGAGTGAATCAGCCGAATCGAACGACCGACCCAAATGAATCGCACGAGCAACTCAACGAGACAGCTCGAATGAAACAGGACACGTCAATCCCATGAATGAACAAAAGTAATCCGATCGAACAGATTAAATGATCAACTATACTAAGTTTCCCTATGCTTTTTTTCAAATCTCCCAATGAGCAAACAGCAAAACGAATGAACAGACCGATCAGTCAGCCAAAAGAGCGCCCACCCGAATCAAGCGTCTAGCCAAACTAATCAGTTAAATGATCGGAGGGCTCCGGAGCCCTATCAGCTCGCATAAACGAAACTGAGAGACAACCTGAATGAGACAGAGCGCACACACCTATCAACTGGCTGAACAGAATGGACAATCCGAAAAGGACTCAGTGACTCGCCGGAAGAAGCATTTTTTTCAAATTTTACTGCAAATGCAACCCTCGAGGTTTTTCCTATTAGTAAGCTACTCTGCATGCATTTTCTAAGATCCTAGTTCTATATTTTCCAGATTCTTAATTTGGAGAGACCGACTTGGTGTCTGATCACTTGGTGGCCGGCTACGGAGCGAAGAACACAAAAAAGTTAATAAGTAAGAACTTCGCTTACCTCTAGTTTCGTGGTCACATTGTGTAATTCGCTCCTCAAAACTGCCCTCAAGTGCAGATTTTCACCTTATTTTGTCTCTTTTAGCCAATCACATCCTCGTCGCCAAGATGTGGTAGAAACACTACCTCAAAAAAGATTTATTTACACAGGCTATCTTGAGTTGAGTATGAAATAAACTTTATTACTAAGCAACAAAGCCGAGGCGGTCTGTGGAACAAATGTCCGTCCGTTTCAGACCTGGATCTCTATTTCCTACAGTTCCATCCCTTAACAACATATTGTCTGACGTCAATTATTTTTTGTTTTTCTGAGCTCTTAAATAAATCAAGATAAACAGTGGATCTTCTAGGGGAATCAAGGACAGGCTACAAGTCTTAAATCTGTCCTACCTATAAGTTTAAAATACCTTACACTCATTGTACAGACTATCAGTATGGGAAAGGGCTAGAGTACAGAAAAGAGGCAGTCCTTCACGCATACACACACACACACACACACGCACACACACACACACACACACAAATCCAAGCTGTATCCATTGTTGTTCATCAGCCTCCCTCTTGTTAATCAATCAAATGTGGAATACAGTTTGTTAGAATAATATAAGTTCTTAGGCTCAAGTGACCTGGCCAAATGTTTTATCAGTTCACACTCAGTTGGCTTTGCAAGTGATTACATGAGATAAATAAATAATTGTTCTCTCCACTTGACATCAGGTTATGGTAATAATATATTTCTTAATGATCCTGTTTTCCAACTGTCTTAAGTTTCTTAAAAAATAACCATAGTTTTCGCTCCTACCTTGTACTTGACTGATTAGTTAGGTCACTAATTGGGGTTAGGTTCTACTCTCACCTGGCTGTTTAGGTCTGAACTGGGAAGCAATCTAAAGAAAAAAACAAAAACCAGCATACACAGGCCCTGTATGGAATTGGTTTGACACCTGTGTCCTAGACTGTGAAAAAAGCAAAGACTGGCACACAACGATAGGCTATCTCTATACTATATACTGTGTTAAATCTGGGAAGAAAATCTAAAATAACTAAATCTGGCAAAACTAGGCAATATGCTGGGGTAGCCCTGGGAAAATAAACTGCAATTTAATCTTGTAGTGTTTTTTCCCCATAGCTGCTCAAACGCCCCGGAACGCAAGTGGAGTTGCTCCTTAAATGTGAGAGAGTGAGGGCTATCAGTGGACCCAGCTAGTTACTTGATTGCAGAAGATTAGCATAACCATTGCAATTACAGAACCTCATACTAGATTTCCTGCATTATTTCTTCTCCCCCTTTAGTAAATTTTCTCTTGCTTTCTCCTTTTTTTCCCCCTATACCCCCCCCCAAAACCCTTCCCCTTCTCTCCCCTACCTTTTCTCTGTTCAATGCCATTCCCCTTTCCCACCCATCCTGTCCCAACCCAACTGGAGAAAAACCCAAAACAACTCTAGCCATCCATTGTTCACCCATCGTGTCAGTAGTGCAGCCAATTGATCTCAACTGCAACCCTCCACAGATCTGCCTATCTTTCACAGTATTTTTTCATGTTATGATTTCCTACAATACATCCCTTCATTTTACAGTGGTGTCTTGTAAAGGTTTTAGAGCTCCTTATCCGTATCAGAACCTTTGCCACCAAAATAAATGAATTCCCCAAGAGTACAGTGTTTCTTATTACCTGGATGTGGCCACCCAGCTCGTCCAACAGTGCAGTCCAATCACACCCTAATATTATTTCACTGCCATATTAGACAAAGTGGGTAAATGTTTAAACTGTGTGTGCAACGTATCAATTTGGATGAGTGTTCGCATTGGTGAAAGTGCACCCAGTTGAGCAGAGCTGGTGTAGGTAGTGATGGCCAAACGAGGCTGCATTAGCGTTATTTTAGCAGCAGGGTATTATGCTGGCAGCACTCAGATTTTCTTTATCACATTAAAAAACATCATTGAAATTTATGAGGCAATATACTTAACAATCTAGTCTGTAAAAAAGAACAGACACGAACAATATTGGAATGGACACTAAACATAAAAAAAGATTGCTAACTACATTTCCTTATTTATTTCAATGATGGCTTTTAGTTTGAAAAAGAAATTCTCTGTTGGCGATGCTAGCATAATATCCTGCTGCTAGAAGAACGGTAATGAAGCCTTTTAAGCCATCACTAGGTGTAGGTGGTCAGACAGGGTAAGTCTCAGAGCCTCTTGCCACGTCCTGGTACAGCAGGCTGATCCAATGGCCCATTTCCCATATAGAGCACCGACACCTGTTCCTTGTATTTGCTCTCACCTGTGTTCCTGATCCTTTTTGGAATGTTTTTCTTGTTTTAGTTTTATTACATCTTACTTCTTTCGTTAAAAGTCCTCTCTTCCCTCTGTGCCTGTTAAAAGTCCTCTGTTCCCTCTGTGTCTGTTAAAAGTCCTCTGTTCCCTCTGTGTCTGTTAAAAGTCCTCTGTTCCATCTGTGTCTGTTAAAAGTCCTCTGTTCCCTCATTGTCTGTTAAAAGTCCTCTGTTCCCTCTGTGTTTGTTAAAAGTCCTCTGTTCCCTCTGTGTCTGTTAAAAGTCCTCTGTTCTTTCTGTGTCTGTTAAAAGTCCTCTGTTCCCTCTGTGTCTGTTAAAAGTCCTCTGTTCCTTCTGTGTCTGTTAAAAGTCCTCTGTTCCCTCTGTGTCTGTTAAAAGTCCTCTGTTCCTTCTGTGTCTGTGCCCTGCCTCCTACATGCAACGTTATAACTCTGAGACCCAATGGTTTGATACAGTCCCCCTATAAGGTTAGAAATCCCTTTTGTAAGGGACACCTGCAAGAGTATAGGTCACAAATCCATAGAAGCCTTATTGTTTTTATTAATAAACCAATGTAATTAGAGCAGTAAAAATTGGTGTGATGTCATACTTGTGGTATACGGTCTCATATACCACAGATATCAGCTAATCATCCTTCAGGATTGAAACCACCCGGTTTATAAGAGACCGTATACCAGAGATATGACATGACATCACTTTGCACTGCTCTAATTGCATTATTCTTAGCTAGGGTATGTTGGCCATATATCACACATCTTTAAGCCTTATTACTTTCATACCATGGCTATCACCCAATACGAAGCGCCCGGTTCACAACTGCTATTATAAACTGTGTTCGAAACCCGAATACTGATTGTATAAGCTGGTATGGTGACACAGTAAATGAAAAGAAAGAAAATCCCTTAGCCCAGTGGTTCCCAAGTCAAGTACCCCCAAAAACATTTTTTTTTGTTATAGACCTGGGGACACAAAACATTTCATCTTACCACTAGGAGGAGTCCCAAACAGCAGTAAAAGTTCCTAGCTATGAGTTTCCTCTTAAAACCTTGTCACAAAGCTGCTAAAACCAACTTTTTCTAGGGGAGAAGTCTTAAGCTAAGAGAAAGGGCGGGATTGACCCCATTGCTAAGGATGATGTTGTGTTCCATGAACAAGCTTTACTATGCCCACAGTGATTGGCTGATAGGGGAGGGGTCTCTGTCAGTGAATTCATCATAGCAATACTGTAGAACTATGAGTCATGTTGCCATATTGAAATAAAGATATTAAAATAAAAATGTAGGGTAAGTGTCACTAATTAAACATGAAACCAAGAATGATATACTGACTAGTCATTATATGTTCAGCTAATTGTCTCTTTCATGTCTGTTAGCTCGTAAAGAAATAGGCGTTCATCTTTTGGTGGCGCAATAATTCGTGCAATTATGTGTCCCATCTATAGCACCAACCAGAGGCGTTGCTACGACCCCCCCCCCCCGGAAAGGGTTTTATGTACATGCTGGAGGAAAATTTCGATGTACATGCTAGCGGCCTACACGTCTACACATTGTCAGAATGCGCGATCGGAATTATTGATGAATAGTTTTTTTTTTGGTCAATTTGAGATCCGGGGCTATTCATAAAAGATCCGTGGCTATAGCCCCGGACGCCCAGACCTAACGATGCCACTGCCACCGACTACACCATGTGGTCCAACTATGGCCATGAAGTCGGCTCTGTTTCTTTATAGTTGGCGAACATCAAGGGGAAACTGAATGATTTGTCAGACGGTGTGGGTTCTGGAGGCATTCATTGTTTATGTAATTTTCTATGACAGATGAGTAAGATATGTATTGTGATCCTAGTAACGCCTCTGGGCTAGGCCTACGTAGTTCTTCTGCGCTGCATAGCACCATTTTCCCTGTGGCCAAGTAGCGTAGAGTTGTCACAACCTTGGGTGTCATTGGGTTGTTTCTTTTTTCGTTGAAGAAACTACTATGATCATAATACCCTCGCGATTAGGGCGATACCTTTTTAAAAGCTCACTATCATTAAATGTTTCTAAAATTTTGACCGGATTATGAGGCGGCCGACTCAGTTGATTAAGCAGATAATGTTTGATAGCAACAGCTTTTCTCTGCCTAACGAGTCATGCCATAAATCTGACATATGCAACCAGTTAACCGATCGAATATTCACATATCCCTGTGATCACCCAGATGTTTAGTTTTAAAGTAACCAACAGTTTGTCTAACAGTTTGCGAATGACTCATAATTGCATCCTAATTTAGTTACTTGGTGTTTATTAATGAAGGGCCTACTTTGCATCAGCAACACTGACTCCATGACAAACAAGTCATTCATAAGAAGACAACTGATGGCACCTTTATTCATAGCAACTAGTTTCTAAGTAATTAATCATTTGATTGTTAATCATAAATACACTGCTCAAAAAAATTAAGGGAACACTTAAATCCCACATCGAGTCTCGATGAAGGACATTTATTAAAGATCAAAATATTTACTGTACATTGCATAATTCGTTGAGAACAAAGTGAACTGAAATTTACTTGAACATAACAATGGTCAATGGAAACCAAAACCACCAACCGATTGAGAGCTGGATTCAAACTCACACCGAAAATTAAACTATTGAAATCACAGGCTGTTCGAATTTCATTACGGCAACTTACAATGTGACTCAGTAGTGGGTATGGCCCCCACTTGCCTATATGCACTCCCGACAACATCTGGGCATGCTCCTGATGAGACGGATGGTGCCCTGGGGGATCTCCACCCAGACCTGGATGAAGGCATCAGTGAGCTCCTGGACAGTCTGTGGCGCTACTTGGCAGCGTTGGATGCACCGATTCATAACGTCCCAGAGGTTCTCAATTGGATCAGGTCTGGGGAACGTGAGGGCCAGTCAATGGCATCAATACCTTTGTCATCGAGGAACTACCTACGCACTCTGGCTGCATGAGGCCGGCCATTGACCTGCACCAAAAGAAACCCAGGGCCCACTGCACCAGCATAAGGTCTGACGATGGGTCTGAGGATTTCATGCCGGTACCTAACAGCAGTCAGGGTACCATTGGCTAGTACATGGAGGTCTGTGCGACCCTCCAAGGATATGCCTCCCCAGACCATCACTGATCCACCGCCAAACCGGTCATGCTGGATGATGTTGCAGGCAGCATAACGTTCACCATGGCGTCTCCAGACTCGTTCACGTCTGTCACGTGCTCAGTGTCAACCTGCTCCCATCTGTGAAGAGAACGGGGCACGAATGGCGGACATGACAATTCTGATGTTCAATGGTAAATGCTGATCGAGCTGCACGGTGCTGTACTTTGAGCACCGGTCCCATTACAGGACGTCGGGCCCTCATGCCACCCTCATGGAGTCTGTTTCTGACAGTTTGGTCATAAACATGCACACCAGTAGTCCGCTGGAGGTCATTTTGTAGGGCTCTGGCAGTGCTCCTCCTGTTCCCCCTCACACAAAGGAGCAGATACCGGCACTGCTGCTGGGTTGATGCCCTTCTACGGCCCTGTCCAGCTCTCCACGTGTAATGGTCCGTCTCCTGGTATCCTCCATGCTCTTGAGACTGTACTGGGAGACACAGCAAACCTTTTTGTGAAAGCATGTATGGATGTGCCGTCCTGGAGGAGCTAAATAAATTGTGTCAGGCAGTCATTCATGCAATGTTATGCAAAATCATGATCCTACTAAACAGCTACTTCAATTATGGTACAATCATTTAGCAAGCAATTATTTATTAATCATTGGACACCTATTTGGAAGTTGAAAACAAACATTTCAGCACTGGGGGAAGTTGGAGCACTCAAAAATCTGAAATCATGGCGGTATCAAACTCTTAGAAACATTTTTAATAAATACTGACATTTCGACGCTCAACGGCGTCTTCCTCAGAGTAATATAATATGGCATTTCACATAAACATTTCAGTACTTTGTCAATAATTTTTAAATAGATCAATATGTTTTGATTTTAAATGTAGCCTGAAATGTAATCAGAAAGTAGCAACAGAACTTGTCAAGGAGTATTAACCCTACTCCAACCACTGAATATATTGAGAGGTGCAGAATATAGTTATAGAAGACATATACACATTAATAGTATAGTAAGAACATTTACTTAAACTCAAATAGAGAATATTACAATAGAGAATACTACAGACCAGGTATTCCAAAACAGTTCAAAAGTTCCACCAAAAACAATCAAACTTATGTGAGTGTGGGTGAGAGAGTAAGCGTGTGATTGAGTGTTAATGACAATAAGGCACACGTGTGCATTTAACAAGTTACACCATAACGTCGCATTATAATGTAATGTTGTACAACAATGAAACGCCTTATTATTTTTTTCATGCACAACCGACGAAGACGTAACATAGGCTGAAAGTAGCGAACTAATGTTAACTGAGCTGCTACTTGGGTCAAATAGTTAGCTAGAACATCACAGTACGTCAATTGGTAAACGATTTAGCATAGGCTACTAAAACGAACACCACAACTTAACAAGAACTGTAAAAAAATGTTTGCCCTTTATGCTAAAAATCGATGGAAAGCTGGCAACCTACACGTTCTCACCTTCTTCTTTGGGTATGGATCAATTCTCTGTTCTGATTTCAACAAGTCTAGGCAAATTACTGAGTAGGCACCAATCAGAGGCAGCTTTTTATGATGTCATTAGATTAGATTCAACTTGTCACTGAACAAGTACAAGTCATTGAAATGTCATGAACAAGTACAAGTACAGTCCAATGAAATGCAGTTAGCATCTAACCAGAAGTGCAAATAGAAGAGGGCAGAAAATTTACAAGTATTTACAAGTATTATGTATATGCATATTACAAGTGGAATGTATAGATGTGCAATGAAGGCAACTGCAGTACAAATGGCAATACTAAATGTGCAATGAAGGCAAATAGAGGAGGGTGGAAAATTTACTTTACTTTAAGTATTAAGTATAGTGTATGTTACAAGTGGGATAGTAGTTGTGTGGGTACAAATGGCATTCTAGATGTGCAAACGAGGCAAATTGAAGGAGTAAGGCAACATGTGCAACCGGGATGCAGAGATAGCAGCAATGAGGTCCCCGAGGTGGACATGCGTATGTAACATCTGTAAAAATGCAAGCATGATGGCAATTCTAAATGTGCAAAGAGGCATATTGAATGTGCAAAGTGCATGAGCAACTGAAATGCAAGGATTGCAGCAGTGAGGTTCCTGAGGTAGGTCATCATGTAGACTTCTCACAAAGTATTTTACAGTATTTTTAAACTACAAAATACAAAACACTAAAGTATTTTGATACAAAATATGAAGCCATTTTCATCAACCCTATAAAATACAAATTACAAAATATTATTTTGTATTTTAAATACGTATTTTAAATACATGTATCATGAATACTGCCCATCCCTGATTGTTCTGAAATGTTTATTTCATTTTATAAATTATATTTATAATGTGCTTCTGTTACAACTATAGAGTAAAATTAGGATAAGACCATATTCTTGCCTGCCAAACTCAGTAGTGCCAGAAAAAGTATTTGACTGAATTCGAAGCAAGTTGGAGAGGGGGGAATCTCTGCGCTTCCCAATCAGAGGCAGCTGCACCTTGTGTCTGATTGGGGGCCCTATTTGAGTTGCTCTTGTTTTGCTTTAGTTTGTGGTTCATTATTTGTGCTGTTTGCCTCCGTTCTCGGTTGTGCTGCACCTTTTGTTGTTTTCAGTTGTTGTTTTGAGAAAGAAGAACATTAAAAGGATGTTTATCTTCGACTCTGTGCCAGTGTCCTGCCTCCACGACCGTGACACACATGCACTCATTCCTGTTACCCAATGCTACTTGAAGATAAACAACTTATTTCTCAATTATGTTTGGTCCATCATTAAAACAACTGTATGGTAACTAACATGATAGATTTTTGAAAATATTGAATATTAAAAAATTAAAAAATGTCTTGGTGTTTTTAAAAAACATTTCACCTGCACATGTTATGACTTTTTAGCTACAGATATATATATTTTGAACATGTAACTGATTACTTCTGTAAAATACCCTCTTAATTGAAGGAAAAACAAAGAAACTAGTTGGCATGACTGTTAATTGATATTTAAAAAGTTGTATGAGTTTTGGTAAGAGGACTGAGAAAAATGCAACCATCTTCCATTAAGAAACCTTGTAAAAAAATAAATACAGTTGCCTGAGATTGACCTTAACATATTTTGAATAGTTAAATGTGTGTTATTTGATACAGTGAAAAGTTATAACATGCAAATAGTGCCGATTCAGCGGAATGGCCCTTATTTCATTTTATAAATTATGATTATAATGTGCTTCTATTGCAACTATATATTCAAATTAGGATAAGATCATATTCTTGCCTGCCAAACTCAGTAGTGCCACAAAAAGTATTTGTTGTCACAATTTGAAGCAAGTTGGGGGGGTTGAGAATTTCGGCACGGCCCTTCTCCTGCCTGCTGAACACCCCCCCCCCACAAACACACAAAATTGCTTCAAATTGTGACTAAAGTCAAATACTTTTTGGTGGTACACTCAGGTTGTCAACATGAGCTACCAAAATGATTATGACGTGGAGGATGGCCTTGCCGAAATGCCTATGGCCTTTCTATGATGGCCATTCGAGGCTTCATTACCGTTCTTCTAGCAGCAGGATATTATGCTAGCAGTGGTAACTCTGATTTTCTTTTTCAAATAAAAGCTATCATTGAAATATATAAGGTAATATAGTTAATAATAATACATTATATTTATATAGCGCTTTTCAAGGACCCAACAGAAACAAAAAGAAATACAATGAGAAAACAATGAAGATTGAGAGTGTGGGATTTGGCGTGGCTATGGGTAGGCAATTTTGAACAGATGAGTCTTGATGCGTTGCTGGAAGATGGGGATAGTCTCAGAGTCACGGATGGTTTAGGGGAGAGAGTTCCAGAGCCTAGAAGCAACCCTTGAGAATGCCCTGTCACCAAAGCCTTTGAGCTTGGACTTGGGGATTATGAGGTGGCCTGCAGTACTGGAACGAATTATGTGTGTTGGTTGATATGGAAGAAGAAGGTCTGAGAGGTAGGCAGGAGCGGTATTGTTTAGGGATTTATATGTCCGTAGGAGGATCTTGTAGTTGATGCATTGGGAGATAGGAAGCCAGTGTAACTCACAGAGGATAGGGGTGATATGCTGCCGGGACTTGGTGTGAGTGAATAGTCTGGCTGCAGAGTTTTGAACCATTTGGAGCTTATGGAGGGATGTAGATTTGATGCTGGTAACTAGGGAGTTGCAGTAGTCAAGACGGGAGGTTATGAATGCATGTATTAGTGTTTCAGCAGCAGGACGGGAGAGGGAAGGTCTGAGTTTGGCGACGTTGGGAAGATGGAAGAAGGGACAGATTAGAGTCCAGAATGACGCCATAGTTAATCTAGTCTGTACATATTATGTTTAATGTCCGTTCCAATGTTATTCTTGTCTGTTATTTTTCACAGACTAGATTGTTAACTATATTGCCTTATACATTTCAATGATGGCTTTTATTGTGATAAAGAAAATCTGAGTTCGGCCAGCATAATATCCTGCTGCTAAAATAACGCTAATTAAGCAACAAATGGCCATCACTACCTAGAGAAAATTATTTTTTATGTCTAAATTAGATATAGAGTCAAACAATAATACAAAAAAATAGATTTGTGAAGGATTCTAGTGATTATATTTAATGGTGAACTGTAGTGTTAGAGTGGGGATGGGCTAAAATCCCATTTTGTCAGTTCTATGTAGTTTTTATTAAAGTTTTACATGAAGTATCATCAAATTGCAATTAGGACAAAGTGTAGGACACTTTACTTGATAATATAATGTTTTAAACAGATACTTTTTATGCATATTTATGCATGTAATGGACTGGGGACAGAAAAGACACAGATTCGGCAGAATGGCCCATAAACATTTCAGATCTGAATTCTTATCTTTACACTTTAGAAAACACTAGTCGAATAAGAAATGGGAGATATGACCGATCTTGCAAAGATTTGTTTATAGTAAAACACTTGAAACAAATAGCCAAACTGAAAACTGCAGACAGTGCCTTCCCACGCGATCAACCTGCCTTAAAAAATCTTATCACACGCAGCCTAACGTGGTCATCGATTGCTGCCTTGAAGTACACAAATAAATTAAAGCTTTTTGCCACAGTGTATGCTAAACTGTTAATATCGGAGTGAAGAGCAGACCTCTCAACAAGCAAGCATGTCGAATCAATGAGAACAGCGAGAGCGCGCGTTCATGCGGCGGGGTGGCTCGGCACATGACCGGCAGCAGCCCTTTTAGGGTTGTTTGTGATTCGCTCTCAGAAGTCCTCTTGACTACCCCTAACTTTTCACAGATTTAGCGCTGGTTTTTGCGCTAAACCCCTTTGTGAGATACTCTTAGACCAAACATTTAGGACTCCTAAAATTTATACTGACACGCCCATTGTTTTTAAGAATTTATCCTAAATCAGCAAGTTAGGAGCTACTTAGACTTAAGATGTTTTGAACACGGACTTGGACAAGCACACCCAGTTCAACTCGATGAGAGCCTGATAATTAGTTGACAAGTTGAATCAGCTGTAGGGCCTACAATAAAAATGTTGTACTGTTGGGGGGACTAGACCAGAGTTAGAAACCACCTATTATCTCTATTTTTTAAAACGGAAAGAAACGGAGAACGCAAAGTGTGTATCCTACTCTATACCTTTATCTGGTTCTATATCCCTGTCGTCCTTATATGACGTTTTGTGAGAAAGCTGTTGACGAGCAAACTCTGAATTTAATACATACAACCGAAAATACTGCGGTGCGGTAGCCGTGAACTGAATCTGCGCATCTAGGGTAGCCTACCAGTTAGCGACACTCCATAGACCGATGCCGCCCCAGATGTAAATTAAACAGGCTATGCATAGCCCACAACCATTTTCTGAAACCATTTTAACATTTCAACAGAAAAGGTAATCGATGGCTGAATTGCCTGTTTTCACACGGGCTTGCCTTTGCACGTAGTCAGTCAGTCTAATCCACCCCCTCTAAGCCCGACACAGTTTCCTGTTAGCATTTCCATCATATCTAGACAGTACAGGCTTGAACGTCTCATTTGGTCTTAAAGCAATAGGCCTACTTTCCGGCAGCAGTCAAAGTTGATGATGGATTCAAGAACCGGTGTCGAGATATTGAGTTCTTTGGAGCGGAGTGACCACACTGCATTCGTAGATGGGAACGTTCTTTACGTGTGGGGAGGCTGTCAGGTAAGTTTACTTGTGCGAAGTAATAAACAACTTCAGCTACCAAATGTAATGTTTTTTGTATCATGAGAATGAATGTACCCATACTACTTGTTTCATATTTTTTTGTCACCTCGTTCTGTTACAGTTATCATGTTTTTAATACATGTCCGTCTAAATATAGTCTAATTCATACTAAGACTGCCGACCCTTTGTAACTGTTAGGCTACTGCATCTTGGAAATATGCATGTGATTCTTGTGCTTGTTTGTAGTATTTAATATTCCTGTTGGTAATGGTGGTGAATGATTGCTGCTTCACCTTTGGCATAGTCATGTTGATTTTCTGATATTCCTTGACAGTCAGTCTCAGGATCAGAAATAATGTTACCCAGTGATGAGATTTGGCTGTGCGATTTGGAGAGTGGAGCATGGTAAGCTATAGATTATGAGACAGTTTATTATTGTCTGTTCCTTTCGGTTCATTTAAAAATATTCTTCAAGGAAATGATTTACCTGTTGTACTACATTTTTGTTATTCATTATTTATTGGATGTTAATATCTTACTTATGAACAAGTTTGCGTTAGTATCTACACAAGAAAACCTGCAGATGACATGAACTTTAGCTTTTCCCTATTTCAATTTTGGGACATTGCTACTTCCCCCTACATGCACTAACCCCCACATGTCACTGAGCATTCATTTGCATGTTTGTTTCTTTGAATGTTTTTTTTGTGTTCCAGGGAGCGGAGGGGGATTGAGGGAGAGCCCCCACCAGCCCTTTCAGGCGCCTGTGGTTCATATCACAATGGCTCTCTCTACGTGTTTGGAGGGTGTGACCCCAACGGACACACCAACCAGGTAAGCGCCCCCCAGCCACATCCAAGGCGGTTATCGACCCACTGATCAGAGTGCGTTAACCTTGGTGTGTTGTTTGGTCTTGTGAAGAATGTTAAAGAGTGAAACAGACCTCAGATCAAATGGCGTTGTTGTTAAGGGGACCTGTGATGGCCAAAAGCTGCTTAACACGTTTTGTTTTCCTCATGGCCACGTATCCTTGATATGAAAACTATTTGTGAAATGCAGCCTGGTCTGTAACCTGATATCACCGAAGTGCAGTCCAAGAAAGACACACAAATGTGTCATTTGTAAAAATAAACACTCTTGAGAAATGGCCCTAAGCTGACTTTGAGAAAAGAAAGTAAAAGGTGGTGAATTTATTAAAGTAGAAGTTTTCTTTGATATAGCAGAAAAAAGGAACATTGTATGCTACTTTTAAGTACACTTTCATAGATTGAAAATAATTTAGTGGTTTAGGGATTCATGAGAACCAGAACAATCTACTTTTCCCCCCACTAATATTTTTCTTAACATTGGCAACATTTCAAATGTATATCTTGACCAAAGTATCATCTATCACAGCATTCGAAGAGGCAAATGTGCATTTTGGTTCTTAATTCAAATAAAATGCAAAGTAGCTTTTTATTTTTTCCTAATTTGGCTCTAAAACGTGACTAAAATTTACCTATTTGAACCCAAACACATTTTGAATTAATCTATCAGGACCGTAGGGTTTTCCTTGGTGATTTTAACGTTGTTTAAATCTTTCAAAAGTATGTGTTTTTGTTCAATTACATGCAATGAGGATGTGAAGAAGGGGTTCTAAGACAGTGTTGACCTTGTTCAACAGTGAATACTTCTTTCCTTCCACAAATCAGAAAGAGTTGACCAATTATCCATTAACAATTCTCACAGTTTTGAGAACTATTGTTTAAAGTCAGTCTTATTGCAAGAAACTACATGAGATCCTGTGCCAATTAATGTTTAGTCCCTTCAGTGGGAAACACTATGGTTGGGGGTTTGGTTAAATTATAGAAAGTGGTTTTTATTCTTCATTTCATATTAAGATTAGACATAAGGTTAACAGTGTGGATGAAGTCAGGGTTATGTTTAAAATTACAATTTAAGAAGATTGATGTAGACAAAGGCATTGTTCATTGCGCTACTCCAGAAAGTAGCATTCAGCAAAGTCTCTGCAAGGAGGAGATTATGATTGGGGTCTGTCCAGGTTCAGTACCTCCCATTCTCAACCCTTTTCCCACCCTGGAGCCAGCTGGCTCAATTGGTCTGCCCTCATCTGGAGATCAGTGAACAATTTTGATTAATGTTGATTGAGAGGCAGTTGTTATGGAACTTATAAGGACATTTCAGTGCCAAGCGGCATTGACAGCTCTTACAAACCAGTCGATGTACACAGAAAGGGATGTTCATGTTCCTGACATGCTTCTTGCCCCTGTTCAGCAGGAAGTCCAGCACCCACAATGCCATGCTTGGGTCTACCTGCAGGTGGGAGTGTTGGTCACAGAAGGTGACGCATGCAGTCATAGAAGTCTGTGTGACACTCCTTTTTATGTTGTTTGGCCAATGGCTTCATCTACATTAGACCTGTGACAGTATCAAGGCTCTTCACATTTGTAATGCTCGGGGGGCAGTTGTCATTCAGGTCCAACACATTTTTTTTTCTTTAATACTTGCTGGTTAGGACCGTGTGTTCTGAGAGGAAGCTTTTCAAGGGGGAAGAAAATAAATGTTCACATACCATGTGTTAGATCTGGGGGCTGCCTTATTCCCCCGAAGACCCATCTCAACATTGTCCCCTATTGTTGACTCCTCCCTCAGGAAGGCCTGGAGCCACAGTTATTATATTTGATTAATTGAGCTGACATTGAGATAGCAAATTTTTTAGTACCTATAGTACTTTACAGTACTTTATTTTGGGGACAGGTGGGAAAGGGCAATACGGAGCCATTTGTAAGCTAGAGACAATTAGGCAGTCATGACGATGTAAGAGCCAGATTGGAAATTTAGCATTGGCACCAGGGATAACACCCACAGTCAGGACACCCATTTAAACATCCCATGTGAAACGCCCTACGCAGAGCAACGTACCGCTTACTGCCCTAGAGCATTGGGATTCTGATATTTACACCAGAGGAATGAGTGCCCTACTTACCCTTCAGCACCCTCCTGGTTTATCTCCCAACCAGACACAGATTGCTCTCTCAAGTGTTCTGTTACAGTAGAGCAGTTTGATTTTCGAGTTATCTTTTGGGACATTTTATATTTTCACTGTCCTCAGCAGGATTTTCCACCACCAAAAGAAAGTCTGCTTCAGCTTTGTTGTAACCCAGGTCTTGTTTTTTAGAAAGAAACCTGCATCTGACATACAATACGGAGCAACAGCCCACCGCTTCATGTTAATCTCGAGTGTCATCTGTTGCCTTGCGTGCAGCTTTACAGTGCCAGCCTGCTGGACGGTTGCTACACCTGGAGGAGAGTGACAGATGCCCAGGGGAACACCCCTTCACCCAGAGACAAACACACCTGCTGGGTACATGGAGACAGGTACAGTACACACACACGTGTTTGGTTTACTATATTTGTGAGAACTTCTTTGGGATCGCAATTGATTTCCATTTAAAATGTTCTCCTTTTTAACACCTAACCTTAACCACTAGAACGCTGTTATATCCCTCACATTAACCCCAAGCCTAAAAATAAGTTTGGGACATGCAAAATGTCCTCACTAGTTATGTCATGGTTTACTATCCTAGTGAGGACATCTGGACCTCATGAATATAGTAGTACACGTACTAAGTTACACACATACCGACATAGGGCTACAAAACTACAAACACACGTTGTCGAGGATACAAACCTTTAAGTCAAAAGTTGTTTCATTGAGTTGTTTTTATGACATCACTAACCAGACTGGGCAGGCCTAGACAGCTCCATACTGTGTGACAAAAAATGCAGAGGAAAGTACGGTTTTAAGAGACTTCTCCACAAACCCATAATTACTAGCATTGAGGCCAGCACGACAACCGCAGGACAGAACGAAATGTGCCCTGGAACCGTCAGCCAATCACTCACCTTTTAACAGACTATCTATTAGACTCCTGTTTTGATGAACTTGCTGTTTTGCAAAGGTATTCAAATGGAGAGGAAAAAGCCATTAGTATGCCGAGACGGCAACATTACAGTGGGGGATGTATTGAAAACAAGCTTACAGTGTTTTGATCTTTTTATTATATGTTGTGACATTTGCTGTGTATCACATCTGTTTGCCAGGCTCATCTGTTTAAGAGACCTTTGGTGTCAGCGGTAACCCCTGCTAAAAAGAAAGTTTGAATGAGTGAGGTTCATGTAAATGCTAAGTAAAACAACACCTTTTTCTTGCCATTCTCTCTGTCTGTTTCTGTCGCTCTCATCTATCAAAAAAGTTTTCTTTCGCGTCTAAGATGCCTTGCCTCGGTCTATAAAGAAAGATTGTATTTGCTTCGATTGATGCAGTCGAAGAGCAGCTGAATGGAAGCTGCTGAATGTAGTAATAATGGTTTGATGATTGATCTTTTGTGTAACTGTTTTGTAGGCTCATCTACTTTGGAGGTTATGGATGTAAAACCATAAGAGAGGTCAACAACTCAAAGAGCTTTGCGGTTGATGAAACATCCTGGGTAAAAATTGTATAAGTGAACCGTATTAATTAATACAATATGCTCTGTCGAACTCTCCAGTTCTACAAGTTGAATATGTTAATGTTTATAGAATAACTGTACTTGTTATAATGTTTTGCATGTTGTATGTGGGTGGAAATTCTCCGCAGGCAACAATTGGGACAGTCTCCTTTAGGTTCTGGGGCTGGAACAATGAAGTCCACGTTTTTGACCCAAGCACTGTGACGTGGAGTGAACCTGAAACTCATGTGAGTGTGTGTGCGTGGCACTTACATTTATGTGAATCCAATAAAAGGTCCTATTCTTTTTGTGATCTCGATATACATTGTTTTTATTAATTGAATGCATTTGGATCTCAACAAAGTAAATACACAAAAATAATAATTTAGAAAATGAAACATACTTGAAAAAACAAAAAAAGATAAACCGAAGTTAACAGGTTAACATAAAAAAAGGAAATTCAGTACAATATATCAAACGTCACTATCACCTACAGAATCCAAATGATAAAAGTACATTGTAATTGCCTTTTGTCAGACATCATTTGCCTCTTAACTACATTACTTTTTCTGTCATTTTAATTTAATTTGAGTAATTTAGTAGACATTCCTACCCGGAGCAACTATGGCTAACTGCCTTGCTCACGGACAGAACAACACGTTCACACTCGGCTTTCGTCCTCTAGGGTCTTGCCCCGGCACCGAGAGCGTCCCATGCCAGTGCCACACTGAGGGACAAAGGTTACATCTGCGGAGGTCTGGTAAGACCACCTTCAGATGTTGTTTTTTTGACTACAATCATCTCTTAGAACATGGATCTTTCTGCCTAAAGTCAACTCTGCTTGTGTCTGATTCATAAGACAAAACGTGCCTGTGCTGTTGTTTTGATGCGGATTGATACAAACAGCTTTTTACTGTGACCGAATCCTGACGCCTGCAATTACAAAATCTTTTCTTTGTTTCATTTGGGACAGGAGGACACAGTTTTGGACATCCACTGTCTGGATCTGGACACCTGGACATGGACACAGATGTGAGCTCACTTCCTCCATCTCCATACAGTACCAGTGAAATGTTTGGACACCTACTCATTCAAAGGTATTTCTTTATTTTTATGGATTTTCGCATTGTTGAATAGTGGAGACATAGTTGAAGACATCAAAACTTTGAAATTATGACATTAAAGCATGTAGCAACCAAAAAATGTTTAAATTAATCATTATGCATTTACATTTGTGTTTTTTCAAAGTAGCCATTCTTTGCCTTGACGCATTTTCTCAACCAGCCTCATGATGTAGTCATGAAGGCAAAGGGTGGCTACTGAAAAATATACAATGTGAAACGTATTTTGAACTGTTTAATGCTTTTGTTTCCATATGTGTCATTTCATTATTTTGATGTCTTCACTATTATTCTACAATGTGGAAAATAGTAAAACAGAAGAAATACCCTTGAATGAGTAGATGTCTATATCTTTGTCTGGTACTGTATACATTTTGTGACAGACTGGGTGGAAACCTGGGCCTGAACACTGTTTGTATTTTGTGGCACCACAACCTTCAACACAGTGGCTCATCGCTGTAGGATCTTCTGACCCTGTCAGCATAATGTTACTGAGCCTAAGCTGACCTGGAGCTGTATTATGAAGGCGTGTGTGTTTGTGCGCAACAATCTCCATTCCTCCAGTGACCTGCTGTCTTCCTTGGTGCCACTTGGGCGTTCCATGCACACCCTGACCCCAGTGTCTGACCACACCCTTTTCCTGTTTGGCGGGCTGAGTATCTCCGGAAATCCCCTAAGTAAGTCCAAAGACAGGCAGGAATAAACCAGACCAAATACTACACTCACTATTGTTTCAGGCTAGTTCAGACTTTATCTCTGTGTGTAACAAGTGTTAGCAATTCGGTACATCAGTGTTACATTTTATATTTATTATATCCTTTGGACGAATTGCAATTATTCAAGTGTTTGCATCTTTCACATAAGGAAGAGGATGGGATACTTGCCCTTAACAAAAACAGGTAGTCTGAGCTATCAGGAACTTAACCCACATTTAACTCCTCAAACATTTGGCACTGTTACACAAGAATTTAGTTTTGGGTTCTTGAGATTAGTGCTTTTGCAATCTTCTGTTTGCAGTCTCTCTGTAAACCGAAAGGCCAATTAGTCAAGAGCTTTTACTTCAGTATTTTAGAAATAAGGGCATTGTAAAACAAACATTTTTTTATCTTTATTTTAGATGATGGGTGGGAGTTTAACGTTCAGACAAAGACGTGGAGCGAAATGAATCACCGACACCATGACAAGCCCAGGTAAGAAACATTGAACCCAGAGATTGTCACAGTCATCAAAAGTCACTGCTTTTTTTTTTTTAACATATTTGTACATTGATATTTGAGCTAAATTCCAACCACATTCATTGATAACGGTAACCCAATTTAACAAATCACACGAGTACATTTTGTAACCATTTATGCAATTAAAACACAAAGACCTCTGAGGTCCACCAAGTCCTAAAGAAACTGTCCTCATGCAAGTCGATTAAAAAAGCATAAATGCTATTTTATGGAAAGCTGTTAGGGTTTAGCCTTCCATAAAGATTAGAAAATTGGTCTGGTTTGGTCTTAATCATACGGATGTCTGTTAACGCATCATGCCAAGGTGAAAAGACCTGTCCGAGGCCTTCAGAAGAAATATTGATTCCCCTGGGAGGGATGACAGTTCCATTTCTATGCAATTGGAAGTGCATAATTTCACCGTCTGACCGATCATCTACAAATGTAAAAAATTCCAGACTGGCCTGGAATCTGATGGGCTGGCTAACTTGCCTTCATTGAGTCAACCTTGAATTCTATATTCTACCAGAGAATTCTTGAGGAGCATGTGAGGCCATCTATTCTCAATCCAATTAAAATGCTACAGGAGGCTTAAATAGGGCGGTGCATGAAAGAAAGGTCTTGAACATGATACAGTTGAAGCAGTACTGTAAAGAAGGGTGGGCAAAAATTCCTGAGACTGTTACAAGAAACGGTCAAATTAACTTACTTAAAACTTTTGCAAAAGGGGGCAACACCAGCTATTGAAGTGAGGAGTGCACTTTTTCACATAACTGCACATTTCCCGTAATGTATCCAAGATTGAGGTTCTGAGGTAGTGCACAGCAGACCCTTAAAGTGGCTCTCGTCTGCTTTTTACATTTCCTCTGAAGGTCTGTATTGTTCATGACAAGTTTGGAGACAAAAAGTTTTGTTACTTCACTGCAATTATTCTTGGGATATTTTTTCAATAGTGAAAGTAAAATCAAAATCCAAAGAAGGTATTGTTCCCATATTATCTGCATTAATTATTATTATTCAGAACCTCACTGGGTTGTACGTCTTATTTTCTTTGTTCAGTGCTACCAATTTGTCTTAAAATATTTTTTTATTCACATTTTTTTGCTTAAAGACCCTTGTGTTGTTCTTTTTGATGATCTGAAACACTAAATGTTGTCTGGAAATGTTATCTCCATAGGTTGTGGCATTCAGCATGTCCGGGCAAGGACCATGATGTGGTTGTCTTTGGGGGAAGCCAAGAATATGTCCTCCTGATGGACTCGGTACGTCTTCATTTCTACTGTAGCATTGTACACTTTGTCCCACTGCTGGCCTGCCTCTGTAGCTAAACAGCTCCTGTTTGGTCCTTGGATTGCAGACCATATGCTGCTGTGGGGTTAGAGGCTCAATACGGTGCATGCTTTCCTCTGGTCTAAAGATGCTATGTGAATTTAGTTTTTCTTTTAAAACTACATTAAGGCTATTATGATTCAAAGATACACAATGAAAAAACATGCTTTTGATACGACTGATAACAGATTTCCCCAAGGGAACTGGCTGTCTTGGAGTAGAGGTTACAGTGGCTGCCTTTGGTCACGGTGACCTGAGTTCAGGCTGCTTTCATGGTTCTCTCCTTTCATGGTTCTCCATCACTGGAACACCGCCCATTACAAATGTACCTAAGTTCATCTGAAGTCCTTGTTTCAGTTTAATCACGTGGCTTTGTAACCTTGAAAGGACTGTTGGTGGTCTTTATAAACCAGAACTCAGAACAGTAAATTTAATGCCAGATGAAAAGTAAGACTTAAATGTGTTCCAATAAATAATTAAGAGACTTTTAAATAGAAAACAAGATTACATTTCCTTGCAATACACAGGCTCTCTTTTTCTCAAGTAAGACATTTCTCAAAGGGCTGTGGATCACGACACCCAGGCTTTAAAACGTATAACTCCCTCTTCATCGTCTGTTTTATGTAAACCTTGTCTAAACAAAGCTTGTTTACACTTTATTACGCAAATAAGCTCTAGTGGTGTTTAGGTGATTTGTAATGCAACTGTTTTGGTGGGACGCTGAGTTGAGTCTTTAGCATAGAAATATTTGGATTACCACATGAATGGAGCGCATAAGAACCTAGTTAAGCGGACGCAGTGTTTGGGTTTAGGCTAAATATGCTACGGCATCACTGGATTCATTATGAAATCACCACCCTCCTTTTCTTGTCTTAAATCTTTTTCATCTATGTTATGTGACCTTTTCTTTCAGCTCACTGTTTTAAGGTCTCCATCCCAGAAACACTGCAAAGATGTCCTAGTCTTCCAGACCCAGCCATACCCCCTACTAAGGTAAGCCCCACATGCGTTTGTCTTTCTGTCCTTATGGGAACCTGAGACCTAACATTCACCCAGAGATCCATGTTCCCTATTCCTTACCCCCAGCCCTAACACTAAAAAAAAAACTTTAATTTTGCCGTAATCTCAGTAACCTAAATTATGCCTAAATATAACCTAGCCATAACTCCTAACCGGTAATGCTTTTACTTAAAAGGTAGTCTGGTGGTCAAGAGTGTTGGCCCAGTAAAGGAAAGTTTGCTGTTGCTAATCCCTGAGCTGGCAAATTGTTCTATACCTAAGGAAGGCAGTTAATCCAAATTGCTTCCAGGTCATTGCTGAAATTAAGAATTTGTTTTGAAGATGCCTACGTGGGACAACCACACAACCCAGCAATAGTAAATAAAACAAAGTCAATGCTGGAATGTTGAGCATTTTTACAAAAATTGCAGCCAAAAGTTTACGAAAGGCTATTAGGTTGAGGCAGCTGTCGTAGTGGTCGTTGGTGCCAGTATATGTTTTGGTCCATTCCCAACCCAACTACATGACTAAGTAGCTTAAAGAAGGATTTTGACACAGGACATAAAAAAATTACAGCACAAACTGTGTTCCTGCAAAAAAACTACATAAGTTTATGTTGATACAGGACATGCATTCATGTAGCTTGATGTTTGCATGAACAATAGGCTAAGTAATATAAATTATTCATAATATCATCCAATTTAACATGATTAACGTGTGGTAACCATTATTAATAAGGAAGGCTAGATAATGATAGTTTAACATTCATATGTTGTCTGGTATAGCAGTGGTTACTTGCATCTTCCAATAGGTGTGACGTGCACAATGTATGGTCGCATTTAGGTTTATGCATTGTTGTATCATTGAGGGATACTTACTACCGTTGGCCAGTAGGGACAGATGTGGTCGCGTTGCGTTGGGACTGAATACGATCCAAACACCTGAGCGTTCTCATAGCTCTTGAAGGAAAAGCCATGTATTCTTTCTCATCATTTATTATGTTTTCCAGGTTGGTGAAGTACAAAAGTACACTGGAAATTTTGATACAGTTTGATAACTGTTAAAGTGTATGTAGAAAGTTGGAAAAGCGTCGTAATTTTATAATTATGAACAAGACAGAAAACCCATGTTGAATGTGAAATGCCATGATGGTTGTGCCTTCCTTTGAAAAGAAAATTGCTAATTTACTCCACAGATGTGGACTCGTCACTTATCTTGCGACTTAGTAAAAAGACACTTGCAACTTGACTTCGACTTGAGTATCTATGACTCGAGACTTGTTTAGATTTTCTCAGCATGTTCCTCTGATCCTCTCACCTCAGTCTGACGGCGCTGCCCGAACACTCACGGACCTAGAGCTCCATGTTCTCAACCTTTCTCAACACGCATCCATTGGGTGTGCGGGGGGGACAACAATAGACTCCATTTGGTATTTCCTTAATGTCACTCAACCTAGGCCTGGTGTTCAGCTTTCAGAGTTGGGTCGTCAATTCGGACGTGATTGAGAACTAGCATTCAGGGCATCTAGATTGGTTCAAAAAGTTTTTACGTTTAGAGGGGAGGAAAATGACAGCCGTATGCAAAACTAAAATTACTGATGCGATAGCCACAAGGTCTAACTTGGTGAGAAATCCCACAAAGACAGGTAAGAATGACTACCGTGGTGCTGTGCCTATATAGCTCGCTAACTAACTAAATGTCAGAATGAAATGTATTCCCATTCTTGCTTGATATAGGATTTCAGCTGCTCAACATTTCGGGGTCTCCTTTGTTGTACTCATCCTCTCTGGGATGCTCTTTTTAAACCCAATCATGTTAATAACCTGTTTCCAATTTACCTAAATAGTTGCGAGATGTTCCACCAGGTTCTTTTTCTGTATTACACAATTTTTCCAGGCTTTTGTTGCCCTGTCCCAGCTTTTTTGAAATGTGTTGCTGGCATCAAATTCAAAGTGGGCTTATATTTTTCAAGGAACAATAACATTTCTGTTTCAACATTTGAAATGTTGTCTTTGTATTATTTTTCTATTGAATGTAGGGTTTAAATAATTTGCACATCATTGCATTCTGTTTTTCTTTACATTTTACACAGGATCCAAACTTCTTTGGAAACAGGGTTGTAAATAGGGAGATGGGGAAACTAAATTCTATTCAAGATATTTCCTTGGTGATTAGTTCAGCAACAATTCTTATTAATGGAGGGTTATACAGTATGTTCCTAAATACTCATTTACCAAAGTGATTCCCATCTCCTCATTTCTTGGGCTCATCATTTCTGGTTACCTATCTGGTTACATATTCTCGATATTACTTGCATGCAATGAGTCCCATGTCCCTGGCATTTTTTTTGTCAAAGTAGAGAGCATTTTTTTGTTTTTAACATCCTTACATAGCCTCCACATTATGATTAAAACATTTTTTTATAAAACAGACCACTGACAACGTATAAATACATAAAGACAACCTACTTATTAACATTATAGGTTCCTTTTAAGCCAATTCAAGAGATCCCAAAAAAATATTTCATCTCCATCGTATAACAATGTTTCTTTACCATTGACTTGTAGACTTGAAACCAAAAATTAGGAAATTGTGACATTGAGCTGAGCTGTGGAAATTGGGTCTTACTTGAGGCTTTCTCATTATTGCTTGGGGCTTGAGACTTGAAGGTTGAGACTTGGAAAAATACTGTACTGCTGCACATTTTTATTTTTGAAAAACGACACTCCTGACAATATCCCAAGGATTTATTTTACTGAACTATGTAATTATATTGTTTAGTAACTTTGCAAATGTTCTACTGTAAGGGTTAGCAATTAGCTAGTTCCCATTAGCTGGCTTTGGTTGGTTATTAGCTGGCTCCTGTTAGCTGAATGCTGGCTCCAGTCAAGTGATAGTTAGTTCGGTTAAGACTTTGCTAGCTTTCTCCGCTATGTCCTGTTCGTGTTAATATGAAGGTAATTTGCTATTGTCTCATCCTTCAACTAGATTTTACTACACTGGCTGAACATGAAGGAATTTTATACACACCTACAAAATACCTGCTGTATAAGCACTTCTTGAAAACTTCTGATGTGAAAAGGGCTTGAGATAATTAGACTGTGACTTTCTTGTTGTCCTTATTTTTTACGATGTGCCTGTTTCCATTTCCACTGAAAAGATATTACTCATCTCTTCCTTCATGTCCAGGTTGTCTTACAAATTGTCTTTATACACTTTTAGTTAATCCTGTTATTCTTGAAGGGAGGATTATGTGCTAACACTAGTATTCTAACTAGTAATACAGCATTAATCCAGCATTAAACACCAAATCATTAGTTGATATTGTTTTGGCCCGTTGAGTAACCATTGAGCTGGAATAAGGAAATAATCTGATGCCTCGCTATTAGGTAATTATTTAGTGTCCCCTTAAGTTATCCTACATTAACACTAACAAACGCTTAATTTGTAGGACACCTTCGTGGGGATTGCGAAAAAATTGCTATTGAAAGCAATGCAATTTGGTTTACCTAATTAATAAAAATGGTGTTTATTTTAAATCCTTGATTCTGACCCTACTAGAAAGTTTTTCCTAGCTACTGTGCATTAATATTTTCTTGTTGCTTGCTCTTTGGTGTTTTTCGGGCTGGGTATTTGTATAAGAACTTTCTGATGTAAAACAACTGCTTATGTAAAAATGGCTTTATAAAATACATTTGACATGATGAATTATTATTGGTGTTGCCAAATAATTTCGGCCAGTAAATAAGGCCAAATGTTTTTATATAATCACAATTGTTTACAATAGCCACAATGTGACCTGAATAGAAAATTAAATTGCTTGATGGACCATGTTATGACTACGGGACGATAATGAATATCATAGAGAAACTCAAAGTGTTTTGATAATAAAAGCAATGGGAAATACTTCTCTTACGCAAGAGGTCCCCAGAGGAATAAGGCCATGCTTTGCCGGTCTCTGAAACAAAGTTTGGACAAACCCACTGTAAATATTGTATAAAACTGACAAAATAAACATGACATGCTTTAGATTCCAGCACCTATTTTTCTAGTTTTTTAATGAACCTGTATGTGTTTTGTCTTAATAGATTATGTGAAGACTGCATTGGACGCCACGCTGATGTTTTGCAAGTGCAGCTCTCGTGGCTGCCACCCAAACTACAGGAGACTATTGACAAGAGAGTGTTCTTCTTCAGGACACTCCAGGAAAATAGAAAACTGGAGGAGCTGATTTTGGATTGACATGCATTGATATATATAGTAGCAGTCAAAAGTTTGTAAATACTGACCTATTCACTTGAATGTACTGTCTACAAAACACTTTTTCAAATTATATGTAGGACTAAAAATATATTTTACATTATGTTGTCCTGACAGTAGGGTTTTTAATTGTTTTATTAAAAAATGTTTTTGAAAGGTCATTAGTGGCTGAATTGGTGATAAAGAATGCTATTTACAAGGTAATTGCTACCTGTTGCTTTAATTGGATATTTGATCACTTTCGTTAATCTGTGAATCTTTTTTTGTGCAATTCATTTACGCTCTTCAATAGAAGTCCATGTTTACTTTTTTTTGTTATTAAAATGTTTTTGATTTGTTGGATGTGCTGTATATTAAGTACTTGCTTCTACATTCAACAATACCAGCTAGGTACACTTTAGCCATGACTCATCTAAAGCAGAAGCAGAGACATCCTGGCACTGTGGCAAATATGCCACTTGTTTGGTATGTAAGAAAAACAAGATACCAGTCCACGAACTTGAAATATTCAGTTTTACTCAAGGCAATGTATTGGAATGCTTCATTACATGATACAAATGATACAAAACACCCTTGAATCCTTGGGAAAGATAATTCAATTCTTCACTTCAGTCAAGCCGTGTCACACCAACATTTACGTGTGTTGTATTTGCACACTCTTTGGTATTTTATTCATTACTAATTCCACTCACCTGTTTTTGCCAAGCCCAAACCAGATCCTGCTGATTAAGTGAAACAATGGTAACCAGTAGATCAGGGAGGTGTGCTAACAAGAACTTAAAGGGAGTATTCTCTATGTATAAGTTTTTAGAAACCCTACTGTTTGAAACATTTACAATAGTTAACTGGAAGCCAATGCTAAACATTAAATGTTAGGCAGTATTTCTGAGGAATCGGTGAGGCAGAGGAGCATGCTGCTCATCTTAACACAGTTGAAGCCTCTAAATGCTGCTCAAACTTGAATTATTGTATGCAGATCAGCATTCAGTTGCTTGTATACAACTTATTTTATACTTTTTATATTAAGTCTTTATGTCCACTTCAATACATTCTGTAAAGTGGTAAATGGAACTAAGAACATGAACTAAGAAGGACATCGTCATTGGCACACAGTTTAACCTAACCCTACTTTGACAATATTCCCAAGAGGTTAGACAAAAGGTTTGCATCTTAAAATGTTATGCCTTGCTACAAATAAAATTGGAAATGGCAAAGAAATAAATGTAAATTTTTGGAACTGTGTCGACATTCTTTTCCAATTTCTGCAAAAGAACTGCCTTTAACCATTTGTCCAATGAGTGACAGAAACATGTTAATGTTTGAACTATTTCACTACTTATCAGCTTTTGAAATTGAGAACTTGAGGTCCAGCGTGATGGATATTTTCTCCATTCAGAATTTGTGATAAACACTTTAAAATGATTGACACAATCGTCTTCACTTGTAAACCCCTGGGGGGGGGGGGGTGGCTCATTCGAAAATATGGCGCACACTACTTTGGAAAGTGACGCCTCGAGCTATCAATATCAGGTAGTTTACAAAACACAAGCAAGCGTCTTGAGTCTTCAATATGTCTCGGAAAATGCGTAATGTAAATAAGCCCTTTGTTCAGGACACTTGAGGCCATGGTTTACATGAAAACATCTGTTCACAAGCTGTGATCTCTCCCTGCTCATTAGCCCTAACTTTGCCTGTATGGGACTATTTTACTTCCACTGGGCCTGGGTCAACAACATCATTAATCTTACCCGGTAGCAAGACCTTTTAGCTAAAAACCTAGTTGCTTCGGTCTGAAACGTGGCCTCTAGTGAAATTATATTGTAACAAAAACATGTTCTACTAATCTAACGATGCAATTCTTTCACAAGTTAGACAAACACTTGAGAGAATGAAAAATTAATCTACATCTGCTTTTCAAATTTAAAGTCAGCACACTTTCTTCATTAGTGCAGAAAATACTTTTAAAGAACTAAAACAAGCCCTACAACTTTACTTACACAATGGTCAATTGGAATTTGAGGAAAAGACTCTTAACGTTAAGGTTTATACTGTGCAATGCCTGGGTGTATATATGAAAGGAAGACATGCAGAACTATATATATATATATATATATATATAGTAATAAAGGAGTATCTGGCTGTCTGATAGGAAGTGTTGAGAATGGCAGTGAGAAACTTAACTAGCTATTTGAATTGACTTGAAATGGCCAATCAAAAACATAAGCAAAACGTGGTTAGAGACAATATGCAAGTTTAAATGGCGCTAGGGTTTTTATTTGTTTTTTTGTCTCCACCTTCCCTCTTTCCTCTCTTTAGACTATGACTTATATCCCTTTTTTCATTCCTCTTTTTGTTTTGAGCTTTGTTCAACTGCGGAATAAAACGCTCAATGTTGCAGATAGAAAGCACAACCTAAAAGACACGACTCTATACTCGTTATAGTTACACAGCCATAACCTTCAACCTGTGTTCTGTTCATTATACACAATACAAAGGGTTTTTAAACATTTTGCAATGGGAAACATAAATTACATTTCTTACTGGGGAAGTCCAGATAGTCCTGCCCGAGTTTAGTAATTTCTGCTCTCTTTAGTGACTAAACGAACATATCCAAGATATACATTTCTGACTGCAACATTTGAAACGTTTCAACCAATTGAACGAAGCCTACAGGTTCAGAGGGGTTGGACGTAGTTAGCTGGCAGCATGCCCTGTTGCCCGGTGCGTTCGATGCGGCCGTACATCCATCCCTCGTCTATCTGTTGTACGTCTGCGATAAGGTCACCCTCCTGGAAAGACACCTCATCGGCGTCGGCAGCTGCGTAGCTGTACAGGGCCCGGTAACGCTTCTGAAGGAACACAGCCAAGGGAATACTGTTTCCAATGCTTGCACACTCATACGCACATTTACCAACAGCAAGCTGCGGAATTTAGGGGGTTTGATCTCTACAAACACTAATGTACGCGTATAGTATGTAAAGAAAACTGTCTATACATGATGGGGACAGATTTCTATCCCTTAAAAATGCAATTTGCACTAATCCAATCCCCAACTTCTACTCTAATCTTATACACCTCTTTTAAAGCAGAATGACAGCTTTAATTTGAGGGTATTTTAGTCTACAAACTGTGAACTGTGTAGAAACGACAGCTCTTTTTATAAATAGTCCTTCAATTATAGAGGACTGACAGTAATTGAACAAAATAACATCATCTGAAATAAAGTTGTCATATTTAGTACTTGTTTGAAAATCATTCAGATTTGATTGCCTCAAGTCTGCCACCCATAGATATCACCAGGTTCTAGTTTCTGTGTACTTTTTAGCTAACTCTACATCTGTTCTTGAGGCTTACCAGTGGTTTGCATCTTCTGGTAAACCCTCTGAAGTTATTCTGGTGTAGTATTCGCTTTATGGTTTTCCCTTGACACATTTATGCCTACTTCCTGGAGAGTGTTCTTGATATGTATGATAGTTGAAAGGGGTTTTTCTTCACAACTGAACATATTTTTCAGCCATCCACAGTGGTCTGCTGTGGTTTGCTATTAACAATTTTACCAGCATATGTTCTTGCTTCTTACCAAAATGTATCAAAAAGTGGATTTTCACACAACTAATGTTTTGATCGATACAGTATATTCTGATTTGTCAGCCTGCCTTATGGGCATTGACACTCCTTTTTAGTTCATGAAACAACATTAACAGGCTCCAAAAGCTTAGCTCCCTTGTGCATGAACCACTGATGCCACACCATACACCTGGCCAAGAAACAGCCGTGCAGCTAAAAGTCCAATTACTTTTAGCTCCCTAAAATCGGGAGACTGTATAAAAAGGGCTGTAAGTCCAAGGTTACAAGTACCCTCAAATCATTCTGATAGTCTGAATTGTAATGTTTTGTCATGGTTTCATTTCAAAGCCAATGTGCTGGCTTGGAAATCAAACCATGACAAAACTTTTTCCTGCCCAAACATTCATGGACAGAAATGTCACTGTCCAAATATTTAGGGACTGCACTGTATACTGTTCTATGAGTGTTATTCCTTACCCCTCCACTAGGGGGTGGTACAGCAACATGAAAGGGAGCAGACGCTGGCTGGGAGCTGTATGTCTGCGGGATGGCTGGCTGTTGCTGCTGTGGATCTACGGACAGACACAGAGCACAGTCTCAGACATCACACACTCCAAATTCTGGTGAGGAGATTCAAGTCAAGTACATTTTTTTCATTAAAACAACAAAGTATTATACACATTCTGCTAAACTGGTACACAATAATAATAATCTGATCAGTGAATCCTTTGATAGCTGAAATATAACAGATCTAGAAAGTGTTGGGTACATTTGCCTGCAATGGAGAGTTATGAGAAATTACTGCAAGGATATCTGATGCTGAGGGATAAGGAGCGGCTAAACTTGATGGCAATCTGGACCACAGTGAGAATCTATCATTTAGAGTAGCTGTGCTCGCAACATTTCATCGATGTACTCCGGAGAACTGCCTACAGGTAGTCCACTAGATCAGAAGATAGTGGGAATTCGAGTAGAAGAACGACAAGCGTCGCTCCGAGATGGAGGAGGACAATGTGGCTTTGTATTAGGCTCTTGATTTGCAATGCAATATACTTTTTAATGGATATTATTGTTCAAAATTACATCACATGACATGGAGATGAAATTGTTTAGGCATTTTCTACAGGTTACATGGAATCCAGTCCTTGACCACGAAGTGGGAAATTGTAGGAGGTGAAACCATCGCGAGGGTTAGTGCAGAAATTGGGCTCGCTCATATCCCAGTGGGAAAAGTGTGACATCTGCAAATGGAAGGTTTATCCAACTGCCTAGAGAAAAACTAGACAGATACTGTATGTATCACGGTCGCCGCCATGTGCAACAGACGGGGGGCGGGGGTCTGCAACTATTTCAAGCACCGGTAAGAGTTCATCTGCCAGGCCAGGTCAATGAAGCAATCCACTGATTGACATGAGGCAAGTGATCAAGTCACCTCCTCGAAAATCCCCTGACTAAGACAACTTTAGAAAAATGTACCACATACTTGAAAATATAGCCATTAAAAATTCCAACTGTAGAGCAAAACCATTTTTTTACTGTCAATAAAACAACCTTTGAAGAAACACATATCTGATTTGTTTTGCTATCTGATTTGAAATGTGTTACGATCGCAGCTCATAATTAGACAATGAGAGTCAGAGGCGTCGCTAGGATCACAATACATTCGGGGCTTAGCCCGCCCCTGCCCCGCCTGGGACAGAAAAAACAGGGTTTTAAAAGTACATGCAGAAAATTTCGATGTAGATGCTAGCGGCCTGCACGTCATAATGCGTGATCATAATGCGTGATCATAATGCGTGATCGGAATTACATATAAATAGACCAGGGGCTATTTCTTTATTATTATTTTTTTTGGTCAATTTGAGATCCGGGGATATTCATAAAAGAATAGCCCCTGACGCCCAGGCCTAACGATGCCACTGATGAGAGTCCATTTCTGTATTTACAGTTGCCTTTTTGTGTGCGTGTGCGTGTGTGCATGTGTGTGTGTGTGTGTAGAGTATTTACCTTGACTGGAGTTCACTGGGGGTGGGGCATCACTACTAAACCTGCTTTTCTCAAATTCCTCATGATACTTGATCTGCACAGACAAACATAGACAAAATGGAGACATCATGAATTGTAGAAATCACTGTGCATCAACATTTCCAGGAGGGGTCACTATTTCTGGCCTCTTTTTTACCCAACGCAGTGTTTCTCAACCCTGCTCCTGGAGGCCTCCCTGCCCTGCATGTTTTAGATCTCTCCCTGCCCTAACATACCTGATGTAGCTTATGAAGGACTTGATAATGAGCTGATCATTTGAATCAGGTATGACAGAGCAGGGAGAGATCTAAAACATGCAGGGCAGGGGGGCGCCCTGGAGCAGGGTTGAGAAACACTGCCTACAGCGTTGTTGTGGGTTTGTCTAAATTAATCTTTTTTGGAAGTAGCAAGAAATAGAAAGAGGAAATTAAGGTTCAAAGATAACAATGGGTTTTGCATCTTTTAGGCGTCAACATATAGTTGGATGTTTGCACTAAAGTTTGAGAAACAGATGTCAAACCAATCCATCACAATGTGCTAAAAAGACTTACAACATGTCCTTCCCAGACCACTTGTCATTTCATAAACACAAGGGCTGGAAAGGCCTACTAGTCAATCATGAAACAGTAGCAAGTGTGTAAAGTTCTTACAAACCAGTAGCAAGTGTAATGAACTTGCAGGACACCAGGGGCTACGAAGGGAAAAGAGACCAGTCCAAACCGTGTATAACTATGGGAATGCAGCCATGGCCATTTGAGGTTGGAGGAGACAGAGGGTTGAATGGGAATGCAGCCATGGCCATTTGAGGCTGGAGGAAACAGAGGATTGAATGTCCAGAGGAAGCGCAGCCCTGTACAACCCTTCATCCTCAGATGACCTGAACCAAACAAACTATGGAACTAAACAAACCATAAGGGAGCTTTAAAATGTGAGGAAAAAAGGGGAACCACAAAAAAAGATAAATAAATAGGAAAGAATATAAAGGACCAGCTAGCAAGCCAGAAAGGCCAAACAAGAATAAAAGAATAAAAGTGTGAATAATACTAAATAGACATAGGGAGAGAAAGGACAACAATGAGAAGGCACAAAGTACAGAATGACGCAACGTGCATCTCGACAGACACAGGCAGAGGTAAACGACAAAATGAAAGGAGAAACAGACAGAACCAGGGGGAGTCCGTGGAGTGGAATGCCAGTCTGACACTTGAAGTCACAGTTCCAACATTTCTGTGGGACTGAAGAGTTGCCCTACATGGTCAATCTTCAACCGTCATGAGAAAGTCAATGTCTCCTCCCTGTTGGCCACTGCACTCTCTTTTCCTCTCTCTGTCTTTCATATGTTTCTCTTTCCACTCTCTCCTACATTCCTCCCTTCTCTCTATCTTTTCCCACCCCCCTCTCTCTCTCCCTTCTCTCTCACTGTCCCAACTCGGTCTCTTTTGTCTTTCTGTCTCTTCCTTCTCTCCTAGGGGCAGCATTAGCAGAAAGGAATGAGATACAGGCATGGTTACAATTCAATCTGTAGTCTCAAACTCTTCTGTTCATCCTTCTTTAAGCCAAATCTGATACATGACAAACAAACAGAAAGAGATTACGCAAGTCCATTTCAAAGAAATTGGTCATTTTGTTGGTCGGTGACAAGGAAAATGTGTTAACGTTGAATTTGTTGTTTGAAGCAGACTGGGAAGAAAACAAAAGTGTAGCCCACAAAGAAAGACTACCAATTTGTTTTATAGCACCAGTAGCAATGTTGCCTGTTTTCTAGATCTGTATATCTCAAAAACATCTGGAATGAGGCTAGTAGTAACAATTCTGGCATCTCAGGAGTGTTTATGCAACGTTATTAGGTGAAGACTGGAGCGTTTTAAGAATGGGTACTTGATACTGATAGGGTTCTTATGTTTAGAAATGTACATATAGAGCTTAGACTTACGTTGCTGATTTGATCTTGTGTCTTCTTCACTCGTTGCATCTCCGGTGTGTCGGCAACCACACTGAAGCCCTTCCCCTTGTTCTTCTCAAACTCCTCTTTGTACAGCGCCTGTTAGACATGCACATGGATAACTTCTTATGGTTAAGTCAGTTTGCAGAAGCTCTTAACAATAGCAACTTACAGGAGTAATTAGGTTTAAGTGCCTTGCTCAAGGGCACAAACATTCTGTTTCATATTGTCTGCTCTTGGATATGAGCAAGCAACCTTTTGGTTACCAGCCCAGTGCTCTTGAACACTAGGCATACATGACAGTGGACCATCGCACTTCAATAAAAGGGTTCAAAGCTAAATACTATTGTGCTAAATATTGTTTTGCATCAATAACATTATATGACATTACTGTCTATAACACTCAACAACAGGAAATGTGTACAATTTAATTGCCTAAATGTTAGTCAACACATGGCCATGAGGTTTGCTAACATTGTGCAAAGTTAACTCAATGCAGATACCACAAGGCAAAATGAAAATGAATGTAGATAAAATAAATGTGGAGCAGACATCGTCCCACATACTGAACCTTGAAGCTTGCATGCAGCTAATATTGCCAACAAAACCCAACTCCCTCAGGTCATTACTTTAGGACAAGAAAACTCAATCCCTACTGTTATACTGAAAAAACCCTAATTCATACTCTTGTACAGACCAGCCCCATTAACATTAACATTAACATTGACCAGTAACATTGTAATATCATGCAAAAACATAACATTAAATGCCAACAACATTTGATTGGCTAGATTTTTTCATTTTTTTATAGGAGTACCTTTATCGAGTACCTCCAAGAATGGGCCTGGTTTGGATTACATGTACAATTCTATTTTTTGTAAACCAGTCAGCGATGGTTTGAACATTTTTTGTGTGCAGTGGATTTCGTTAATATGAATTGAGGATTGTGACCGATGACGCTTTATTGATAATGTCAATGACTTCTATGATTAAAGAGTTGATTAGGATTAAGAGTTTGGCTCTTAACCATATTTCACATTTAATGTGTGCAGATAAGGATGCACCCTTACACACACACACACACACACACACACACACACACACACACACACACACACACACACACA
>JACXGI010003510.1:0-55438 GCA_016801175.1 Esox masquinongy | reverse complement strand
CTTCTAATAAGATAATTAATAAATAAGAATGACAATAAATTAATTTTCTACAGGGTTAAGGTCAGATACCACAGCACTGGGGTTAAGGTTAGGGTTAATGTTTGTTAGGAAACAAAAAAGGTTAGGTTAAGGTTTGGTTAGGGTTAGGTCTCACAGCTCTGGTGTTCAGGTTAGGGTTTGGGTTAAGGTTAGGTATCACAGCACTGGGGTTAAGGTTAGGGTTATGGTTTGGGTTAAGATTACAAAGAAAATCACTTCAAACATATTTATGTTGTGACATCACCACTCACCTTCATTGCTTACAGGTTCCTCACTGGAGCAGTGGGTAGCGCATCTGTCTGGGATGCGGAAGGTTGCCAGTTTGAAACATGGTTGTCTGTTTTTTTTTCTCCATTCAGAGTCCAACGTTATTTTACTGAACGTAATATATCTTATGAAATCCCCTGGCTAAAATGTACGTAAAATATTCTGCGTAATCATTCTGAGACCAGGTTGCATAATCAGATATTTTGCAGGATCAGGGCTAGGACTCATCTTCCTTACTGCATGTCATATGTTAAGGCTAATTAGTTGGACAGCTTGTTATTCAAATGGATCTTATAACTGATGTGATTCTGTGTTAGTGTAAAATATGAGTGTTGAACTCCAGGATAGATGGCTTCATAGAAAAACAGAGAAGCTATTCACAGGAAGAACAAACCCATCGAAGTAGCCATAGCCTACTTATAGAGTAGAAGATGAGAATATATTTTAAAGGACGCTGAGTTTAGAACATGAAACATTTCAATTTGCAGTCTCAGGGTAATTAACAGTATGGCAAAATAATAATTCAAAATAATCTGGGCCAATTTGGATGTAACGGCCAATCTCAGAGTAGTTCTATATTAATGTGCCATTAGGCAGTGATGGACTGCTGATCCAAAGTGTTGGTTCTGTACCAGCTTTGTTTTACTACTGTTTTTTTTGGTCTGTATTTAAATTTTTTGGAATCAGTTGTTTCCGTCTGACCGAGGCCTCTTTTCCAGTAGATTTTTGGCACATGTAAAAACGTTTCACGAACACTCGGTTTTGCAGGACTGTAAAAAAATTGTCACTGGTGTTAGAAATCAGCCGTTTCGTATAGTGGTTGAAATAATGATCACGTACCCGGTCGTCAAGAGAGAGATTAATTCAATTATTTATTGCAGTATTTGATAGTCTTGTTCATGAGGTTACAGACCCGGTCTTCATACACGATGCCTTACAAACTCAATCTCATCTTACTCAATCTCAGGAAAGAACTTCCGGTCATACCTCAGCTTTATAGACATCCCAAACAGAATACACATCGCAGTACTGTAAGCCCCTTAGTTAATTACTGTCGTGCTTTGAATGAACGTGACTTCCTGTGTACGGATAAACAGATGTTCTTTGGTTATCTAAACATAACAAGCATACATTCATATACTTCAACACTGGCTACACAAAGTGTGGCATGCTTGTGGGCCAACACCATCTTTGTACCAGATTTGGGACAACTAGATGTGTCCGGTGACAAGTACATCTCACTATGCACACTCAACTTTAGAAGGAGTTGCTCATAGATGCACCACCCATCCCCAGATGTTCTGACTCCGGCCTCAGCTGCTGAGCCTGCTTCATCCCTCTCCTCTGTCGTCCTCCATCTGTTAAAACTCCTTGTGTGTGCTGCCATCGACATCAGCCTGCAAAACACAGATAGGAAAATGTTTTAAGAATAAGTATACTATACATCCTAGCTAGTGTCCCCGCTTATGTATTCCATGCAGTAGCCTACTCAAAATGTAACCATGAACTTGCCACACATAGGTGTTTGAGTTATTGACGTTTGAGCTTATAGTGTTCGAGTTATTGGCGGTATCACACAATACTGTTCCATGAGCAATGATGGGAATTACATTGCAAAAAAAATACATGTTCATAAACTAGCTTGCTAGTTCACAAAATACTAAAGTTCCTCATGACTATGCAATGTATTCCTTCACTGTCATGGTCTAGATACAATAGCTAACAGGACAATCAGGATTCATAATCAAAGCTAGAAAACAACAACTGTGTTTCTCCGTTCATTAGAGGTAAGCTAGTTTGTGAACTTCATGCCACACTGTCACTTATGCCAATTTTACTTTCTGCTGGTCCGATGGCAGTGTGCTACAGTCTAATTATTTTTCCACATAATGATCATTATATGAAACAAAGACAGCCTATAGTCTGTTTTGGATGCTGGACAGTTTGAAGCATTGAGTGACACAGTCTGTGTAAGTGACAGCCAATGTTAAAATAATCCCTTCAAGTCATACGGCCAAGGTATGTCTCCATGGTTTTGATGCAGACTGAATTAGGGTCGTTTACTGAAATCCATTTGTAAAATGCAGCTGCAAAGCATTTTTAGAGAAGTGTGCATTGCTTTATGTATATTTAGCACACTGCCTGAAACTGTTGCTGGTGGAGAGCTTTCAAGAAGCTAAAACTGATAAACTATTTGAGGTCCACTATGTCCCAGGACAGGCTTTGCAGTCTTGCCTTGCTGTCCACTGAAAGTCATTTAGCTAGAAAGCTGGACTTCAAAGACTTGATCAATGACTTTGCTAGTAAGAAGGCTCGGCGCTGGGCTCTTGGTCAGTGAGGCTGAGCAAGAGCCACCATCAGTTATTTTCATTTCCATATCATTTCCATATTTGTTTTCCATTTTTACTTTTACAGCTGCTCATTTTTTAGTAGGTATGTTAGTTCAAAAATCTACTAATGATTTCATTCTTTTTTTTGTTATATCAATCTATAGATGATAATGCACATTTACTTAATTGAAGAAGTTAATGTATACTTAAACTTATATTTACAGTTAGGTCCGGAAATAATTGGACACTGACACAAGTTTTACTCTTTTGGCTGTTTACCAAAATATATTCAAGTTGCAGTTAAATAATGAATATGGGCTTAAAGTGCAGTCTCTCAGCTTTAGGAATGGGACGATAGACGACTTTAGTGCTAATCGCGATGGAAAATACTCACGATTATTAAACCGTGGAGAAATTCCATAATCGGGATAATCGTAAATCGGGATAATCCTCACGAGTGACTTGAAAAAGTTGTGCCAGTCGCTGAAGTTTCCCTGACTGCTTGTTTTATTTTAGTGGAGCACATCTCATCTCACGTTGTACTACGCCACTAAACATCCTCTGCAATGTATGGTCAATGAAGCCGAATGGCTCTGCTAGCGTAAATAGAAGAATATTGTCAGTTACAATAAAAATCTAAATTAAATTCTTAAATGTCGTTATGAGTTGGGGTTGTATTGTAATGATATGAAGAATTAACTAGTTTTCCAATTCCTTTACAACAGTAATAGTCTAACCACTACACTTAGTAGCCAACAAAAAAAAGCTTCTGATCAAGTCTCCACTTCCCGCTATATGCAAATACCTGTCCATTCTATTACCACGGAAAATAAGCTGTTGAAACAATGTTGAGCTCAAACAAACCAATGATATCCTAGAAGACATGCAGCTACGATGCATGCAGAAAAAACCTGTTAACAAACTGCAAATTGCAGAAAATATGAATAGGATATAGGATATTATACACATCTCTTTCGATTTTCTAATTATAATTTTGTTTATACTGTAGGCTAATTGTTAACGCTTTCCTACTGAAAGTGACAGGAGAAGACAAGTAGAATATAATTTGCGCGGGAAAAAATAACATTGACTGTCTACATGATTTGCACAATACATGATGCGCACAACATAACCCGGAGCTGTTATAATGAATTATAAGTTTTTATGAAGAATCGACACATCAAATAGGCCTATCCTTAGCTAATAAGGCACATAAAATACGCACGGAAGTTCATGCAGCCACAGGTCAGTACCGGTAAAAAATTAAATCTATTTTCACCTCTGATCCGCAGAGGAGTGACTTGAAAATGCTCTTGCCAGTCACCGAAGGGTTCCTGACTACTTGTTTTATTTAACTGGTGGAGCGCATAATTCCCTCCACCCTGACTAAGGCCCCGGTTCCAGCTGAAGAAAAACAGCCCCAAAGCATGATGCTGCCACCACCATGCTTCACTGTGGGTATGGTGTTCTTTGGGTGATGTGCAGTGTTGTTTTTGCGCCAAACATACCTTTTGGAATTATGGACAAAAAGTTCAACCTTGGGTTTATCAGACCATAACACATTTTCCCACATGCTTTTGGGAGACTTGATGTTTGTTTTTGCAAACTTCAGCCGGGCTTGGATGTTTTTCTTTGTAAGAAAAGGCTTCAGTCTTGCCACCCTACCCCATAGCCCATTCATATGAAGAATTCAGGAGATTGTTGTCACATGTAGCACACAGCCAGTACTTGCCAGAAATTCCTGCAGTTTCTTTAATGTTGCTGTAGGCCTCTTGGAAGCCTCTCTGACCAGTTTTCTTCTCGTCTTTTCATCAATTTTGGAGGGACGTCCAGTTCTTGGTAATGTCTCTGTTGTGCCATATTTTCTCCACTTGATGATGACTGTCTTCACTGTGTTCCATGGTATATCTAATGCTTTGGAAATTCTTTTGTACACTTCTCCTGACTGATATCTTTCAACAATTAGATCCCTTTGATGCTTTGGAAGATCTCTGCGGACCATGGCTTTTGCTTTGAGATGCAACTAAGAAAATGTCAGGAAAATTCTACAAGAACAGCTGAACTTTATTTGTGATTAATCAGAGTCACTTTAAATGATGGCAGGTGTGTAATGACTTCTATTTAACATGAGTTTGAATGTGATTGGTTAATTCTGAACACAGCCACATCCCCAGTTATAAGAGGGTGTGCACACTTATGCAACCAGGTTATTGTAAGGTTTTTATTTTGACATGATTTATCTTTGTCTCATTCTTTTACATCACAAAAACCTGGCATTTTCACAGGGGTGTGTAGACTTTTTATATCCACTGTACATTATTATACATATCTCTTTCTAATTATACTTTTGTTTATTGTAGGCTAATTGTTAACGCTTTCCTACTGAAAATGACAAGACAAATAGAATATAATTTTCGCTGGCTAATAACATTGTCGATCTGCATGATCTGCACAATACATGCGCACAACATAACGGGGAGTTGTTAGAATGAATTCTAAAGTTATTATAAAGAATCGACAAATCAAATAGGCCTATCCTTAGCTAATTAGGCACATAAAATGCGCACGGAAGTGCATGCACCACAGATCAGTACCAGTAAGAAATTAAATCTATTTTCACCCCTGATCCTCAGATAAGTGACTTGAAAAATGTCTTGCCAGTCACCGAAGTGTTCCTGACTACTTGTTTTATTTAGCTGGTGGAGCGCATATCTCAATACATTTTGTTTTTTGATTAGATTCAAATTTGTCATTGAACAAGTTCAAGTACAGTACAACGAAATGCAGTTTGCATCTAACAAGAAGTGCGAATAGAAGAGGGCAGAAAATGTACTTGTATTAAGTATAATGTATGTTACATGTGACGTGCAAATGTGCATTGTATAGATGTGCAATGAAGGCACATGCAGTACAAATGGCAATTCTAAATGCCACTAAATATCATCTGCAGTATATTGACAATGAAGCTGGCAACCATATACATTTAGATTTACATGTTATTATAGTATTAGTTAATTATTAAAAACCTTTGATATTAATTTATTGTAATGGCTTTTTAAATGCACAAGAACAATATTTATGTAATGGAAGAATATCCGATCAGCTGTTTTGAGCTATAAACCAGAGTTGTTATTGGGATTGTTATTAATCGGGATTAAATCATAAATCAGGATAATTTTGGCCAGGATAATTGTGGCATGAAATTCTTATATCGTCCCACCCCTACTCAGCTTTAATTTGAGGGTATTCACATCCAAATTGGAGGAAGGGTTTAGGAATTACAGCTCTTTAATATGTAGCCCCCTCTTTCAAGGGATCAAAAGTAATTGGACAATTGACTCAAAAGCTGTTTCATGGACAGGTGTGGGCTATTCCTTTGTTATTTCTTCATCAATTAAGCAGGTAAAAGGTCTGGAGTTGATTCCTGGTGTGGCATTCACATTTGGAAACTGTTGCTGTGAACCCACAACATGCAGCCGAAGGAGTTCTCAGTGTAAATGAAACAGGTCATCCTTAGTCTGCAAAAAAAATAAATTCCATCAAAGAGAGAGCAGGAACATTAGGAGTGGCCAAATCAACTGTTTGGTACATTCTGAGAAAAAAAGAATGCACTGGTGAGCTCTGCAACATAAAAAGGCCTGGATGTCCACAGAAGACAACAGTGGTGGATGATCGTAGGATCCTTTCAATGGAAAAGAAAAACCCCTTCACAACATCCAGCCAAGAAGAACACACTCCAGGAGGTAGGCATGTTAATATCCAAGTCTACCATAAAGAGAAGACTTCACGAGAGCAAGTACAGAGGGTTCACAACAAGGTGCAAACCATTCATAAGCCTCAAAAATAGAAAGGCCATATTTAACTTTGCCAAAAAACATCTAAAAGAGCCAGCCCATTTCTGGAACAGCATTCTTTGGACAGATGAAACTAAGATCAACCTGCACCAGTATGATGGGAAGAAAAAAGTATGGAAAAGGCTTGGTACGGTTCATGATCGGAAACATAACACAATCTGCAAAACACGGTGGAGGCAGTGTGGTAGCCTCACTATGCATTGCTTCCAATGGCACTGGGTCACTAGTGTTTATTGATGATGTGACAGACGACAGAAGCAGCCTGATGAATTCTGAAGTGTATAGGGATATATTTTATGATCAGATTCAGCCAAATTCAGCGAAGTTCATTAGATGGCGCTTTACTTTAGAGATGGACCAATGACCTAAAACACTGCGACAATAACCCAGGAGTTTTTTAAGGCAAAGAAGTGGAATATTCTGCAATGGTTGAGTCAATCACCTGATCTCAACCAGATCGAGCCTGCATTTCACTTGAAGACAAAACTTAAGGCAGAAAGACCCACGAACAAACAACAATTCAAGTCAGCTGCAGTGGCCAAGCATCACAAAGGAGGAAACCCAGTGTTTGGTGATGTCCATGTGTTCCAGACATTCTCAACAAAGTATTAAAAATGAGCATTTTATTTATGATTGTGTTAATTTGTCCAAATACATTTGAGCCCCTGAAATAAGGGGACTGTGTATGAAAATGGTTGCAATTCCTAAACATTTAATACAATATTTTTGTTCAACCCCTTGAATTAAAGTTTAAAGTCTGCACTTCAGCTGCATCTCAGCTGTTTCATTTCAAATCCATTGTGGTGGAGTACAGAGCCAAAAGTATAAAAATAGCATCAGTGTCCAAATATTTCCGGACCTAACTATGTTGATTGCCTGATTTCCAGATTCATATGGAAAGGAAGATGCCCTAAAAACAAAACATTACTGCTTCCTATATCAGTGTTTTGGGTGGCACAAATTAATGAATGATTAAACTTCACTTACTGAACATTTTTGGAAAAAGATATAGAAAATATATAGTCTACCTAGGTGTCAATCCTTTCTACTATACCCTCTCTTCAGACTCAGGTTAGAGCCATTATATAGTGAATGTAAATCACCTATTCAAGAAAGGCCCCAATAAAATTTAAACACAGAGTGGACATCAGCCTCCATAGAGAAGACTTAGTTAGGTACTTACCAATTAGAAGATTTCTTAACAAACATAAGGAAATGGAGAAAGTCCTCAACTGCATTAGAGAAGTTCTTTATAAATCTGAAATTGTACTGCATGGTATGCATGTAACCAAATAGCTCCCTCCATGTAAAGAGGAAGCAGGAAGATGAAATACAACAGGAAAACCCAACAGAGATGGGATGAAATCTGTTATGAGACCCACCTAGTTACCTTCTCAAACTCCTGGTGTGAATGTAACTGGAAGATGATTGCTAGATGAGTGGAATCTGGCCCTATCTTCCAACAGCTACAAGTGGTATCTTGTAGCTGTTGGAAGAAGTGTGGGGAGCACAACATTCGGGTGAAACCCGAAGTTGAAACTTGCGATTTTATTTGGATGATACTAAAAGCGCTTTGCATTGGCTGTACCATTTAGAAATCCTACAACACCCCCTAGTGGCTGTTTTCGGGGTACTTTTAGAGGGCATACAAGGAAGGGCCCAGAACTAATGTGCAGATTTTGCTCCAACTGCCATAAAAGGCATTACAATTCATTGGTTAAACTGAAACACCTGAAAGTATAACACATGGGTGTAATAGGAATTGTATGAGGCTGAAGATTTAACATTCACTTAGAATACATAGACCTACATTTATAACAAGACCAGCCCAATGCCCAGTAAAAAAATGATTATTGGACACCCCTACACCAAAAGCTGTTGTAAACAAATCTCACAAGTATCAGACACCACAGGCTCCCAGCTACTGATCAACTTAACACTGACATTACACACCCTTGGCTTAAAAATACCAATATAACACATTTTTAAATTTGGTTTGAAACCTGGGCATAGTACTATAACAGCAACATCATTTGTTATAAATTACATTGCCAAATCCTTGGATAAGAAATAATACTGCATTACAGAATTTATTGAGTTGTCAAACATTTTTAATATGGTTGATCATTCCATCTTGCTGAAGAAACTGACTTAATTGGGCCTGGCCATGGACACTTGCTTGTAGTTTCTGAATTATCATAGTGATAGAATTTAGGCTAATGGATGGGCCTAAACTTACATTTCAAATTAAAAAAGTGTTTCAAATACTACCGTTTCCAAAAAAGTTGGGACACTATGTAAAATGGAAATAAAAACAGAATGCAATGATGTGCAAATCATTTCAACCCTATATTCAATAGAAAGTAGTATCAAGACCACATACCAAATGTTGAAAATGAAAAATGTTATTGTTCCTTGAAAATTATATGCCCACTTTGAATTTGACTAGAAAAGTTGTGTAATACACAAAAAGAACCTAGTGGAACATCTCACAACTAAATAGATTAATTGGCAACAGGACAGTAACATGATGGGGAGGGGTTCACCATTCTGTGAAAGACTGTGCAGGCAAATAATGCAACAATTTAAGAATAACCTTTCTCAATGTAAAATTGCAAAGAGTTTGGAGCTCTCATAATTTAGGGTACATAATATCATTAAAAAATTCAGAGAATCCAGAGAAATCTCTGTATGCAAAGGGACAAGGCCGAAAAACAATATTGGATAGCCATGATCTTAGGGCACTCAGGTGGCACTGCATTAAATATAGACAGGATTCTGCAGTGGAAATCACTTCCAAAAACCATTGTCTGTGAACCGAGTTAGTCACTGCATCCATAAATGCAAGTTAAAACTCTACCATGCAAAGAAGAAACCAGATATAAACAAGATCCAGAAATGTCGCCGCCCGAGCTCATTTAAGATGGACTGAGGCGAAGTGGAGAACTGTCCTGTAGTCTGACAAATCAAAATAACATTTCCTTTTAGTTTGTCCTGGTCATTGGTGATTCTCATCTCTGTACCTTAGTGCATTGTAGTGATGGCCATATGAGGCTTCATTACCGTCCTTCTAGCAGCAGAATATAATGCTAGCAGCGTTAACTGAGAATTTATTTTTCAAAATAAAAGCTATCATTGAAATATATTAGGCAATATAGTTAGCAATCTAGTCTGTACATTTTATGTTTAATGTCCATTCCAATATTATTCGTCTCTGTTCTTTTTTACAGACTAGACTGTTAACTATATTGCCTTATAAATTTCAATGATGGCTTTTATTGTGATACAGAAAATCTGAGTGCTGCCAGCATAATATCCTGCTGCTAAAATAACACTAATGAAGCCTCGTTTGGACATCAGTAGTGCATTGGTTCCCAGCCAAGGGTTCTAAGACCACTGGGAGTACTTGGCCTATAATGGGGGGTTACTTGACACTAACGACACCATAATTACACCGTAAAATTAATATGAGCGGGTGCTTTGAGGGCACTCAGAGCAGAGCAAAAATCTATTGGTGGCACAGTAATTGATAATGTTTGGCAACCACTGCCTTACTGGATAACATTATCCCCATGCTAAATCTGGTTTATTCCACTGGTTATACTTCTCTGGCTTTTGGCTTCCACTCTTAGAGCACAAGATTCACATCTGATGGCTGATGTACATAGGGAGATGTTACAAGGAAGTGTTAACTAAAGGCCTGGTCCTGGACATAATGTCTTATTGCCCTAGGTCACAACCTTTACATTTTGTTCAGAACATTCTACTCGCTAATGTCTTAGCAAATGAGCTGCTCTACATTCACAGTATAAAAACACAACTCATAGTAGAACCAAGGGAGATTTCTGCAGAAAGCATAGGCGAATACCTTCTTGTTTCGAAACAACAAAGCAGAGCATTTAATATATCTAAAAAAATCCCAACATTCAAAAGGATCTCAACATTCAAACCTTCATGTAAACCATGCCCCACAGACAATGGGTTTTAAATGGACACAGCTAGCACGCACTCACCTAGAAGCTTTACTCTACCCTGCATATTTAGCACATTATTTGTCATATAATCACATTTTCATATGAATACCCAGTTGTGAAATTTTATAAATATCATGACCAGTTTTGGCAGACAAACTGCACCAAGATATCAAGGTTGACAGTAATGGGATATACTTTAGAATGACTCAACAAATTGTTGCACAAAGACACATTTTGTCTCCTTGCATGTAATCTGACAAGTATTGTAGAGGTTCTCCACTTTGGTCAGAAATAAGTAATTCACTTGGGCACTGTCAAATGCAAGGATTGTGATTCCTCAACAGAAAAATATTCATAAGCCAACACAGAGGAAACCATCTTTACTGAACGATGAGGATTTTTATATAATAAGCAATGGAAATTGCTTCAGTGATAACATAATTGATGAGTACCTTAATCTCATTAAATCTCATGTGGAGGATAATTTTTTTGTTAATGTACCCTGCTTCTTTCCTCAACCAACAGTTACAAAATCTATTTTCAGAAAGGATGGATGTTCCACCTAAGGTACCTAGAATGGAACACAACTGGTGGTTTGAGAATGTAATAATATCTGTACATTTAAAACATAATTGGATATACATAGCTAGAGACATTAAAAAGAAAGCACATGCTCACAATTATACAACACTGAATGTTAAAATAATGGAGTCCTTAAAACAGCATGAGTAGGAACTGCAGGGAATTCAGAAGTAGCTGGCACTACAGAATTTGGCTGTACATGCAAAGTTTGTGGACATTGTTCTGAAATATGAATTTTGGAATTGTTGTGGGAATTTCAAAGCTCAGCTAGATGGAAGTGGTGGTCCCTATTTGTGTTTTTCTTTTACTAAAGCAGTCATATTTGTAGACAATCTTGTTAGATAACTATAATGTGTTGCGTTGAGAGCTACAAAAGGGTCTGGAAAATATATTGTTGCTGGATGTAGCACACAGTAAGCAGTGATTTGACAGCATATTCTAAGTAAGTATTTCTTACAATACATTCACTGCAGCACATAGAATAGTTTTTGTGTTACTTGGCAATATGCATTTCATATTCAGCAATTTTCATTGTGGGCAATTGAGGGACATAATAAAAGGCCAGCAACACTTGGAATTAAAGGGTGCCCCATGATTTGACACTATATTCTGACTGTACACTTGAGTATTCCCAACAATACATTTACTACGGCACATATAATAGTTTTTGAGCTATGAGGCAATATGTAGTCCATATTCAGCCATTCGCACTGGCAGAATTGTTGAGAAACCGACGCCTCACAGGTTCTCAACTGGCAGTTTAATTGAATAGTACACGCACAATATCAGACTCAACGTCAACAGTGATGAGGCGACTCCGGGATGCTGGCCTTCTAGGCAGAGTTCTTCCTATGTCCAGTGTTCTTTTGCCCATCTTAATCTTTTCATTGGCCAGTCTGAGATATGGCTTTTTCTTTGCAACACTTCCTAGAAGGCCAGCATCCCGGAGTCGCCTCTTCATTGTTGACGTTTCCAGCATATTTTCACGAGGCAGTATGTATTCCATATTCAGTCATTCGCATTGTCTGAATATTGACCTTGGAACATGTTTTAATACAGAATTTTTATAGAAATGACTTATAAATATGACCATATTTTAGTTGAGGTTAATGTTTTGAGGTATAATTTCTTAAACAAGTAACAAATTCAATTTGTCAATTTTAAACGAATACGTTGGCCTCTTTTATTTTGAAATATTTGTGACCTGGAAGTGCTTTTTTAATGTTGATTCACAAGAAAGATTAGCATCATGCTGGCAACATTAGAGATTCGGTAGCAACAATCAGACTTCCGGTTTTTGGATTTTACCTTGGAAATAAAAGTCCACAGTAAAACACGATATTATTAATATTAAATGTATCTATTTTGCTGCTTTGCTTAGCGTATATTATAAAGTTATAGATAATAAAAATAATATCTACATATTAAAAAAAATAAACTAAAGAATAATGCTGTTTAAATATTACTCATCAATGAATAATATTCTAAGGTGGAGCACATTGAGAAATGGAGTTGGAGTAAACTATTCTTGTAAACATTTCATATTTTTAAAATGAGTTGATGAATCATTGATGATGTAATTCTTGTTACTTTGCTGGTGTTCATTAGTTAAATATGAGCTCTTTGTGCTAAATCCAGCAACACTATACATTCCACCTCCTTCCCCATTGCAACACATTATAATATACAGTGAAAGTACTGCAGGAAATGTTCAGGTGAGTGTCTACCAACCAAATAAAATGAGTTTTGGATGGGCACTGTGTGGTACATCCAGCAACACAATATTTTCCACACCCTCTTCAGCCCCCAAGTCAAAACCCTATAATATACTGTACATGGGACACATACAGTATTGACTCATACAGAAAAAAATGATTCTATACGCTGCAGTGAATGTATTGTAGGAAATATTCTGGAGAATGTATAAAGTCATGATATGCAAAAAAAATCAAGGGGCACTGTGTATTTGTAACTGCTGCTGGCATTTTACTCCGCCCCCACCATTGGTTTACAATGTAACTCAATGGATATGAAATAAATATAGACTCATACAGAAAAAACTATTCTAAACGCCGCAGTGAATGTATTGTAGGAAACGTGCATGAGAGTCTGTAGATTCAAAATATGCTGGAAAATCAAGGGGCACTGTGTATTCGCAACTGTTGCTGGCGTTTTACTCCACCATATCATTGGTCAGGATATCAGCACCTGAAATACACCAAACATTCTGAGAGCCAAAGTGCATGTCCACATTATTGCATGATCACATTATTGCAGACTAATCTTCCTGTAACAATGTACATGGAAGCATTTTTTCATGGCATTCACCATTTGATGAATATGTATTCCATATTAAGTCATTCACATTGTCTGAAATTTGACCTTGGAACGTGTTATAATACCCACTTTTTATTGAAATTACTCTTAAATGTCAATGTTTTGAGAGGTACATTTTCATAAACAATAAATGCAATTTGTCAGTTTTGAAGTAATACGTTGGCCTCTTATTTTGAAATCTTCCTAATTTTCGTAACCCGGAAGTGTCTTTTAATGTTGCTTACAAGACGCTGATTTTTTTTCATTGGTTATTGTTATTTTTCTAGGTATCATGGCCGACCCCAGAGACAAGGGACTTCAAGATTACAGAAAGAAATTGCTTGAGCACAAAGAAGTTGATGGACGCCTGAAAGAATGTGTGTACTAGTTAATAATAAACATCAGTTGCTAACGTATGTAGCCAGGCTTTACAGACACTAACTGAATCAGTACAACTGTCCGCAACACAGTTACCAAAATGTATCGTAACAAAACAGTAGTTAGCCATTTATCTAGCTATAGCGTACAGCCATTAGGTGAACACAACAAAAGCTAGCTATAGCATTTGTTTTGTACTAGCTAATGTAAACTGGCTAGCTTGTCGACTACATACGTATCTACTGTGTAGGCTACTGTAGAACGAAACTACAGTACAGTAGATATGTATCTAGTTGCAGTACAGTAATGTGTAATACTACTAACGTAATAAACTAGCGGGACCACAGCTTTGGTGTAACAGTACAATACTTCAGTACTAGCGATATCGTGTACCGAGCAAGCTATATAAATCAGTTTATAACGTTAGCTAGCTGCGGTACCTCTGTACTGTACTATGAAATAATTTGGTCCGACCTTGTTTTATCTGTGTCAGTTGAGCCACCGACCAGAGTTGTTCCGGCCTAAATTAACCCATCACGTCACAGGTGTCAAACCTGTTCCACGGACGGCTGAGTGTCTGCAGGTTTTCGCTCGTATTTACACTTGATTAAGTAACTAATTCATTAGAATCTCCCCTCATCTGGTTGTATAGGTCTCAGTTGCGTACAAATTGAAAGTTAAACCCAAAAACCAGCACTACGCGCTCCGTGGAATCGGTTTGACACCTGTGCTTTATGTGGTAAAGGTTTACGTTAAAAAATGGGTTTTAGTTAAAAACTCAGAACCAACTTTATGAGTTGACTTAAAATGTAATATTGAGAAACGCATTAAATATTACATTTTATTTTATTCTCATTTGATTAAGATGCAAGATATTATAGTCAGATGCAAGATAGTCAAATATTAACAATGCCTTCAGGAAAAGTACACAGATCCCTTCAATTTCTCCACATTTTGTTGTGTTATAGACTTAGTATTTAAATAAAAAAATATACTCTAATCACAATTCCCCATAACAACAAACCGAAAACTACCAGTTTTTCGGCAGTTTCTTCCATTCTTCCTTGTAAATGCTCTTAAACTCTGTCAGAATTAATGGAGAGCGTTGGTGAACTTCAATCTGTCAGGTCTGGGGTTTTGCTGGGCCATTCAAGCACATTCAGAGACTTGTCCTGAAGCCACTCTAGCAGTGTCTTGGCTGTGTCCTTCTGGTGGTTGTCATGCTGAAAGATGAATCTTCGACCCAGTCTGAGGCCATGTGCACTGAAGGCTGTAGGTCAATGAAGAACTCAGCTGCGCTTTATATGCCACTGAGAAGTGTCCCCATAGCATGTTGCTCCCACCATCATGATTCCCCATTGGGATTGAATTAGACAGATGAGGAGGGGTACCTTGTTTTTGCCAGTCATTGTGCTTGGCGTTCAAGCCTACATAAATTTTGCTCTCATCAGACCAGAGAATGTCTGTCTTTGTGCTCTGACAGTCCTTCAGGTGGCATGTCATATGCATTTTACTTAGGATTGGCTTCTGTCTAGACACTTCACCATAAAGGCCTGATTGATGGAGTGCTGCAAAGATAGTTATCCTTCTGGCAGTTTCTCCCAGCTCTGCAAAAGACATCTGATGCTCTGAGAGACCATTCTTTGTCCCCTCCCTGACCTAATCCCTTCTTGCCTGGTTATTTGGTTTGACCGGATTGCCAGCTCTAGGACGAGTCTTGTTGGTTCCAAACTTTTTCCATGGAGCTCACTGCTCCTGTGAACTTTAGCTTTTTTATTAACTGCTCTGGATTTATGCCTCAACACAATTCTCTGAGGTCTATGGAGTTTCTTAGCCTTCATGGGTTGGATTCTGTTTTGATATGCTCTGTGAAGACAGGTGTATATCTTATATAGACAGGTGTGTTCCTTTCTAAATCATGTCCAATAAATTGTTTTCCACCTGTGGACTACAGAAAAATGTTCTAATGACATTTCAACCATGATCAAAGGACACAGGAGGCATCTGAGCTTTGGAGTGTCATTGCAACTTATGTGTCTGAAAACTTCCATAAAAGATGGGACGCTGTGTAAAATGTAAATAAAAACAGAATGTAATGATGTGCAAATCATTTAAACCCTATAATCAATAGAATGATTTGCACATCATTGCATTCTGTTTTTATTTACATTTTACGCAGGGTCCCAACTTTTTTAGGAAGGCTGTTGTGCATGAGATATACTGTTTCTCATTTTCAATAAATTTTCACGTATTTCTAAAAACATGGGATATTGTCTGAAGATTAATGGCAGAAAAATATTTAATGAAATATAAATAATTACTAAACAAAGTTGGTTTTAATTAACATCAAGTTGCATGTTAAAAAAAAAAAAAAATCTGACTAACACGCCTCTCACGTGTCCCCTGCGAAATCCAACGTTGGCTAGATAGGAGTAGAAAAGGGCTGCAAGCCACAGTTTCTTCATGTTTAACTTTTTCTTTCTTTGTCTCAACAGTGCGTGAACAGCTGAGAGAACAAACTAAACAGTATGAAAAATCTGAAAATGATCTGAAAGCTTTACAAAGTGTTGGACAGGTACAGACATTTCTATCCCAAAACATCACCACCATTGAGATAGATTGATAAAAAAAAATTAACAATGGTCTTGCTTGACTCTTCTTTTCTCCACAAGATTGTTGGTGAGGTCCTTAAGCAATTAACAGAGGAAAAATGTAAGTAAATTAGTTCTGTATGGAAAGTCTCTCCATCCTGTGTATGATGTTTGCAGATTATTATTCATTATCTTTATTACTGTTAGGTACCGTTTGTTCAGTAGTTTGTAGATTAATCTTCTCTTACACTGTTGGAACTACTAACTCCAAAACAACATTGATTTCTTAAAGCTGGCCCAGATTAGATTGATACTACAGTATATAAATGTGCATGTATTTGCATTATTAACCTAACCCACTAACGCCAGTAATAACTCTTTAATCGTTCAAGACCATTATTATAAGTTATTTCAAAACTATAATTATTAATTTAAAAGCATTATAATTATTAATTATAATAATACTATCCTCTCTCATTGAATTTAGTCATTGTCAAAGCAACTAATGGCCCACGATACGTGGTTGGATGCAGACGGCAGGTAGGCAAAAACTCGTAGCCACGTTACAAAATGTTTATAATTTTTATGAGTTGAAATTGATTATGCTTGATATTTAAAAAGTGCCAACGTTATCTTTTGTCACCCAGCTGGACAAGGCTATGCTAAAACCTGGTACAAGAGTTGCCTTGGATATGACCACTCTGACTATCATGAGGTGAGTAGGTCTGCCCTGCCGGGTCTCAAAAAGACAAACACGTTTTTGCTTTGTCATTATAGGGTATTGAGTGTTGACTGAGGGTTGAAAAATATGTTTAATCAGTTATAAATTATATTAATAACGCAACAAAATGTGTAGTGAATTGAAGGGTTCTTCACTTTCTGCACTGCTTGGCTAGGGTCTTTTGCTATTCTACTATTTGGTTAGGGTCTACCACTATCCATGAAAACCCTTCTACTGCAGTGTTTTCATGGATTTTTATCTTCTTGCTATGTTTTTGCTCTGTATAATTTTTTTTTCTTAAATTCTCACTAAGTAGTGGTAGTGTGCTATGCCACCATTCATTAGCTTATTACACTCATATGTATCTATAATATTCAATAATTCTACCAATTGCTGCTAGTTTACACTGTTAAGTATATTACTGCCATACTTGCCATATCTAAATGTTAAAAAATCATACCCAGATTGCTGCTAGTTTACAGTACTCTTTTTTTTTAAACTGCTGCTAGAGTACAATTATGTATATTGTTGCTTTATTTTATTATTTTTTGTCTAGCTAAATTTTTGCTTATAAATTCTTCTTCTTAGCTCTCATTACGTAGTTGTTGGGTGCCATGTCACAAGAAGTTTATTGTGCAGGATGACTCTGTGTTGTTCGGTGCATTTGACAAATAAACCTTGAAACTGAAATTTGAACCTTGAAAATATTCAATCAGTTAATAACACCTGTGTATGTTTGTGCTGGTCTACATATGATTTTCTGCAACAGTCTTCCTATGAAAAGCATTTTCTATCTTATAATATATCACTGTGACCTACAGTACTTTTCAAAATTCTTAAGAAATCTGAAGAAACTGGGAAAGAAAACTTGAAGACAGAAAACAGTGGAGGACATAAAAAATGTATGCATTGGATAATTGATACTTAAAGGTCACTTCCTTGAGGGATATTTGAGGGAAAATCCAGTAAATTGCTAGCTTAGCATCTGGCACCAAGGTACACACCGTTGCCGTGAAAAGTCTTACAAGAAATGGCCATCCTTAATTGGCAAAACATCCTTCAGCAGAATAATGAGCCCAGTCACTCAGATGATTAAGACCTTCTTGGAGCTGAAGTCTGCAGATGGAAAAATCACATTTCAGATTGAACAACTCAGAACCACAACCTCAACATGAAGCTATTTGGAACCACTTGAACAGGGAAAGAACAAAATGCACTCTACAGTCTACAGATGAGTTGGAAGAATTTAGAAAATTATTTCAGTTTTGCGTTTTACGGGAAGCCAAACAAAATACTGATTTGTTTTAAAAATATAATACATTTGTGTTACTTTTCATTGTATTCATGGTTATTTGTGTTTACTTCAATATTATATGGATTTGTATTACAAATATACACATACTGCTCAGAAAAATGTCTTTAAACAAGACTTTGGCACACTGTATGTGATCATTAAGTGCAAGGGCATATGGATGACCTATTGTTGTGCTTTTTCCATATGCAGGTACCTTCCTAGAGAGGTGGACCCCCTTGTTTACAACATGTCTCATGAAGACCCTGGCAGTGTCTCCTACTCTGAGATTGGAGGCTTGGCTGAGCAAATCAGAGAGCTCAGAGAGGTCAGTGTGCAACAGACACTACTTCATCTACACAGTACAGAGTTTGCCAAGAAAATGAGGCAACTGACTGCAGATAAAACGCAGAGAGACAGCGAAAGATGTGTGTTATTTCAGGTGATTGAGCTGCCTCTTACCAACCCTGAGCTCTTCCTGAGGGTGGGCATAATCCCTCCTAAAGGCTGCCTACTCTACGGACCTCCAGGTGAAGAGATAAACTGGTGTTGTTCTCAAATAGCACTACAGTACATATTTGTCTGAAGGCTGCTTTCCAGAAGCCAGTAAATCGCTGTTGTGATTTCATGGATTTCAGGAACCGGAAAGACTCTCCTTGCCAGAGCTGTTGCTAGCCAGCTTGACTGTAATTTTCTAAAGGTGGTGTCCAGCTCCATAGTGGACAAGTACATTGGTGAGAGTGCGAGACTGATCCGAGAGATGTTCAACTATGCCAGGGACCACCAGCCCTGCATCATCTTCATGGATGAGATCGATGCCATAGGTACACGTTACACACATTTGTTCAATCACCTAGTTAATTCTATAGCACTGGGATTTTCCAACTCAAAGACGGCTTCCTTTCCAAAATCTCGCATCACCTCTGTGTCGGCATGGTAAAACACAATTTTGTGTTCATACTCTAAATAGCCTACCAGCAAAATACTGCAGTGAATGCAGAGGAAACTTTTTTCATATGGGCAGTGTTGCCAGTTGGGTAGGTTTCCCCCACAATTGGGCTATTTATAATGGGCTTGGGCGGGTCGGTTTACAGGCAGGGTTGTATGGGAAAAACTCCTCGTTTGAGCCTTTTTTTGTGGAGTAAACAGATTGACAGTAAACCGTGCAATCTGGCAACCTTGCATACTGGACCTAACCGGTCCTGACATCATGCAGATGATTGACGTCAGAAAAACAAGTGGATCCAACTTTTCTTTTACACGCAAGCATGTCAAAATATTTCAATAATACTTAACACTTAAACTACATCCACATTTCTGATTACTTCTAGTACAATCACAGATTTTTTTTTCAATAGCCTAGAGTTCGCAAGACAGACAAAGATGACTGGTGAAAAGACGATTAGATTACTGTATGTAGGCTACTGTCCCCAACAACATTATATATGCAATAAACAGTGTAAAAATATACAATAAACATATTTAACCCTTGTGCCCTCCTCAAATTTACTACCCTTTGGACACCTTCGAGGACAAAAATGTCCTCGTACAATAAACTGATATAAAATTTCTATACATTAATATTTTCTAATCTTTCTAATCTTTGACATATCCAAGACTCTAAACACCACCAAAGCCCCATGCCCCTACTATTTATTATATGGAAAATATTAAATTTTTAATGATTTTTTGTAATAAATAATGCAGTAATTCAAACAATCAAACTGGCATTTAAAGGGTTAAAATCCTGAAAATGATTGAATGTTTGGTTGTTTTGAGCAGGTTTGAAGTTGTTTAAGAGATTTATGAAAAAAAAGCGGAAGAAAATATTAATGTATAAAATTTTTATATCCGTTTAGTGTACAAGGACATTTTTTGTCCTCGAAGGTGTCCAAAGGGTGCAAAATTCATCAATGGAGAATGAAAGACATGTAAGAGTTAAAGACATTGGATTTCAAAAATGTAACTAAAAATAAGAGTTCTGCCAAAAATTCACGCCACTAGCTGCAACACAGACAAAATGATCACCAAATCAAAAAAAAAAAGAGAAAAAAGGACAAAAATATCCGAGGGTGGCATAAGGGTTAAGTCACTAACAATATAAATACATGAACGTAAAGATGCTGGATCAGTGCAAGCAGCATAGCCAAGGGCAGCTGAAGGGAGTCGAGGGAGGGGTGGTTGGACGATGTGGCGTCAAGGCAAGAATGGAGAAAAAACAATGCAACAATGTAATATATAGAGCTCTGATTAACAAAGTAAAATGAACAAGAACATAGTATAACAGCGAAAATAGACAACAGTAATATTAACTGTGATTATGAAGCTTGATAAATTATTTCATATTTTTTATATGATTCCTGGATCTTCTAATGAACATAGTTTTGATGCTCAATGAAAAAATGTTTTCGGGAGGCCCAGACATAATGAAGACGGAATCGTGCTCTGTATGCTAGAAGCATTGTAGAGACAATGTGTTTGGTGGCTTAGGAAAACAGCCAAGTAGAAACTATAGGCTGGATGCATTTAAATCACTTAAAATGTCTACTTGTCCTGGACAGGCAGAGGAGCATGTTAATATGTAAAGAATAGGTATATTGCTTGTATTTTAGTTGCTATTACAGAGGACATTGTGGCGTGCATTTGCTGCTCAAGTGGTCATGGACAACAGTGCAGATTTAACACTATAATAGTTTTATTTTTCAAGTGAGTAGCCAGACATTATATAAAGTATATCACAGAGGGGTGTCCGGCGGGGTAGCGGGGGTTTGGGGTACCGCCTTTGCCTAATTTTGAGCCAGAAAAAACCCTGTAGAGGTACGCACAAACACATGATCTGAGTCTTTATGTCTGTTTAAAAGGTGGCCGTCGTTTCTCTGAGGGGACATCTGCAGACAGGGAAATCCAAAGGACATTGATGGAGGTGAGTCTTACAACAGAGAAAAACGAACTAAACTGATTCACCAGTGTTTCCCCAAATTATTTTAGCAGCAGTGGTAAAATATTTGTTTTTCATTGACCGCTTCTGAAAGGCAGCTCTGGCATAGAATGTGCACAAATGTAATTTTTTTGCTATGAACCTTGCCTGTAAGTTAGCCCTGGTGTCAAAAACACTTAATAAATTGTAACACAGCCCTTTTTGCAAAAGTACGAGCTGTCTTTGAATCTCTTCAAAATACTTAATAATAAATTATAATAATAATAATTTTATTTTTAGGCGCCTTTCTAAGCACTCACGGTCAAAAAGGAGAGTCATTATTTTGTAAAATATTTTATGACATCGGGGCATAGAAAAAACAAAGAATAGTAGAGGTTTAGTGTCCAAATAAAAACAAATCACTGAAAGAAATGAAAACCTTTATGAAAGGTTTTACTGGTTGAAGTTTGACTGAACAGTCTAAAACAAGAAGACAAGAATAAAAGCTCCATTACAACCAATTAGAATGTATTGGTTTCCATACTAGGTTCATGCACCACTGATGGAAGTATATTTAGAACCTTTTTTTTTTAATATCGCCAAAAATAATAATATCACGAGAATGAAAATAGTAATAAAAATAATGTGATGCCTTTTTGGCTTTATCACCCAGTCCAAATAATTACATTTCATAAGCAGCTACAGTATTTGTCCATAGAATAGCTTGACTTCATAGGAATTGCTTGAAAAGCAGACAGGTTGTCGGACTACGACAGACTACTTTGCTGACCCCTCGTGCATTTTGTCAATGTTGCTGCTGGTCGGTTCTGTATATTTTGCATTGGAGCCACAGGGGTGGCTTACCAACTTAATACGGGAGGAAGGCCTCGGAATGGTGGGGGCTTCTATGTCTTGTTGTTGCTTGCTCTTTGGGGTTTTAGGCTCATTATCTGTATAAGCAATTTGTGACAACTGCTGACGTGAAAATGGTTTCATAAAATGAAGATTATTGATTGATTGATGAAGCATTATCAAGAACATTGTTTCCATGTGTATGGCGCCCTTTATTTTACTTTCTTCTAACCATTATTTAGAGCCATCCTCCATTCACCAGGCTACGTGGTAAAGAATTGATGGATTATTGCAGTCAGGAATGATGTTAAGCAGTAATTTGCAATAAACATTACTTTTAAAGATAGGAATGATGTGCTATGTATTGTGACTGTTTCTAAATGTCAATATTATGTAATGTGTAAAGTATTTGACATTTGTTTTGTCTTTTAGAAGTCTTTAATTTAGCGTGAAAGACCACTTTGGAAATGTGTTTTAAGTAATAGTTTTATATTTTATTTTCTAGGGAAACATTGTACATATTGTTATACATGTAATAAGCCCAAAATGACATAACAGCTTTCAAAATGTAAAATAATCTTACTTGCCCTGTTGCAAAATGTTGTCTTTGCAGCCAAAGATAACTGCTGAGCCTCTAGTCTAAAATGTTTGGTCAGATACAGCATTGGGCACATCTCCCAACACTGGCATTCTAACATTGCCGCAGCACCTGTTAAATATTGCAAAGCTGAACCTGGAACCACTTGTTTTTTGTCTGCCAATTTAGACTGAATGTTTCCTATCCTGTCTAGCTGCTGAACCAGATGGATGGCTTTGAAACCCTGCACAGAGTGAAGATGATCATGGCCACCAACCGTCCTGACACACTGGACCCTGCCCTTTTAAGGCCAGGGAGACTGGACCGCAAGATCCGTATGTTTCCTCTTGAGACCTCAAACTCCTTGGCCTGGTTTACCAGAAGCGTCTTTTGGGAAACCAGGCTAACTTTGTTTTAAGTACCTTTGTATGAGTTTTGTTAAATCTCCAAGTATGCTGGTTAGAGCATCTTACCAGGTAACAATATATTGTGAGGTTAAAACCCCAATTGGCTAGGTAAAAAATCTGTAGTTTTGTCCCTGAGCAAGACAGTAAAACCCTAATTTCTATACGCAAGCTCTTCTTAGCAGCTACTCACACCTCTCCAATTCGCAGAGGTTGGATCAACTGCAGAAGCAAAATCTCAGTTGGACTTTCTGTACAAACTTTACAATTACTCCCGTTTCCAAAGGCTTTGTTTCACTTAATTTGTTAAGGATTCGTCATCAGTGTTGTGAAATAATTTACATTATTAGGTAAGATTGGAATACGTTCTTAGTCACCTTTTTCAGTGTCGAATAATGTACTTCACAAACATTCTCTTTGCGTGGGGTTTTGAGAAACATTACGGTACATTTTCGACCTTGACAGGACAGATGACTTGTTAAAATACTTAACTGATTCGGAAACCAGGGCCTGTATTAAGAAGCATTGACGCTCATCTTTGCGAAAACCTTATGTTCTGGTCAGCTAGGAACTTCCCTAAAAGGCTAGGGCAAATGGCTAGAGGCTAAGAAATAGGTAGACCATGGTAATTCACAAAGAACAACCAAGTGGGCTGTTCAACTGCAGGCTTTGTCTCCACAGATATCGAGCTGCCCAATGAGCAGGCTCGGATGGACATTCTGAAGATCCACTCTGGACCAATCACTAAGCATGGGGAAATAGGTAAGTTTAGGGACTAGATAGCTTAGTATGACTGGGAATGGCAAAAGAACTTACATGGGAAAAACGCCAATGTTCTGTACAGAACAGAGGTGCTTAGCCCGCTTCTACTCCAGTTGCCAACAAACCACAACATAAGCAAACATTCACTAGTAGAAAGTGTGTTTATGCTTACATTTACATGTTTTATTAGTTATTATGCTTTGTCATGTTTTAATTGTTACAGATGCAAGAAGTTAATGTTGGCTCATGTTATTGTTGTTGCCTTTTAAGCCTATAAGTCGATCAAATTGTCCCACGTGAAATTTAAGGATAGAACTAGCAAGACAAGAATGTTTCAGTCTGACTGGGTAGTGTACATTGAATGTAGACGTAATATAGAACTAACCGACTGGGTCGCATCTATAAGAACTAAAACATGAGCAAGCATTAATTCACTAATAAATAATGTATATTATTAACAAAAACATACATATAATATTATTTTTGTTAATATATAATATTAACAAAAAACAATTTCTACTACAATATGTTGGTGTTGATTGCTTTCTAGATGTTGTGGTTTTGTGGCCTTGTACATCATGATTAGGTGTCCTGTTGATCTGCCCCAAAGACAGACACGAAAACATCCAGCTGTCCTGTATATGTGTAGTATATGGCCAGTATACCATGACTTAGAGATGTTTCTAAGCATGTCTCCTCAATAATAGCAATAAGGCATCTTGGGGGATTGCTATCATAAACCAGTTGCCAACACAATCAGAGCAGTAAAAAGTGATGTGATGTTATACCTGTTGTATACAGTCAAAGCAAGGCAAGTTTATTTGTCTAGAAACAAATGTAGCATAAAAGACATGCATAAGGCGAACAGCCAATTAGGTTTTATTTGTCTAGAAAGTGTTGGCAACCGGTTTATAATTTATTTGCAAGTTTGTCTAGAAATAAATTTATCATAAAAGACATGCATAAGGCTATCAGCCAATCAGCATTCAAGATTTGAACCACCTAGTTTATAATATTAATTGTATTTTCATTCTGTCTTTAAATTGAATTTCTTTGCAGATTATGAGGCCATTGTAAAGTTGTCTGACGGATTTAATGGAGCAGATTTAAGGAATGTGTGCACTGAAGCAGGTTAGTAAAATTGTGCAATGCACTGTATCTGTATGACAAAACCAAAAGCCATTGACTCACTGTTGTGTGTTTCTTAGGTATGTTTGCAATTCGTGCCGACCATGAGTATGTGACCCAGGAAGATTTCATGAAGGCAGTTCGCAAGGTTGCAGAATCAAAGAAACTGGAATCCAAGCTGGACTACAAGCCTATATGATAGTACCACCAACCTACCTAACACAATATATATGGTAATTAACATAATTTGGGTGTGAGTAGAGTATATGTATGGGGTTTTACGGTATTCCAAAGGTATATGTCATAGACATGGTTTTAGATGAAGCAATATTTTTTCATAAAAATACAGAATACTTAAACTACCAAACATGTCTTATCAGATTATTCTCTTTATGCCTGTCTAGATATTATTGATTAATAGTGAAAATATAAAGTCTATATCAAATAATCAAAACCATGTTGCATGTTCTTTTTCATGATTGTTTTGTCAGTCGGTAGTCGTATGCAAAATTGTTTTTGTAAAGCATGTCTACATCTATCCAGTGCTGGATATATTTTTACCATCTTAAAGTTATCATAACCACTTGACTAAATGGTGGAAAAGCCAAAATGGACATTTCTGACTAAATAAAACTAGTGATCACAGGTTAGTATGCTGATGTGACCACAGATGAATGTGACATGCGTCACCATAAATGATGGGTACCCGTCGTCCGTCTATCAGACAGCAAGACTCATCCCTGCATCTGATGACCACTCATCGACTGTCTGTTAATTCTCAGCACGCATTCATTAAGATTTTCCCATGGCCACAAGTTTATGTAAATGGTTTGGCTGGCAAGGACTCAAATGTTTCTCCTGTCTTTGATGTTGAAGTACATTGGATCCAGCCAATATTAAAACAAATCATGTCAGACTTTTCATTTTATGTTGTAACCAACAATATTTAAGTGAAAAATAAATAGATAATTCCTCTGAAAAATTATAAACTGGCAATACCTTGCTTGCACAATGTGCTATCCTTCCGGAACAGCTGACTTTAGGGCTAATGAGATTTCAGGTGATGGCAAATTTCCTTTGTACATGATATGGGATGTGATTGGTTAAATCTGAGCTCAGTTACAATCCCTTTTATAAAGAGTGTGTATTACGTGAAACAACTCTTAGCGGTCATATATTGGCTATATACCACAACCCCTCGTGCCTTATTGCTTACATATATATGGGATAGTAGCAATATATTGTTCACTTAAATATTAGAGGTTCCATGATCTTATTAATGGTGAAATCTGACATGACTTGATTTGGTTTCACTTTTGGTGAAACTTGAGGGGAACAGTATCTCGTATGGGTACACCATGTTTTAGATACGATTGGCCACAAGGTGTTGCTATAATAGTTTAAAGCAGGCCATTCATTTTCTACTATGCAGAGGACAGTGAAGTTCTAATAAAAGAAATGATAGACTTATTCGACTGCCAAATGGTTTCTAATGCAATGCCCCAGCACTAAAGGCAGCATTTTGTATTTGACCCACAGAAGCCCTAGCTTTAACCTTGATATGGCCATGGAAATATGTAATAGAGCTAATCATGTTTTCAATTATATTTAACGTCTGTGGACATTTGTGGATTCTATATATATGACATCTCAATGTTTTGAAAAAAATATGTATAGCTGATATTCGCATCCTATCCAATTATTATTATTTAATTGCAGTATTTGAAAATCAAATGTAGGACTATGTTTCTTTGGACATGATGTATTAGTGAATTGACACAAAATCATTATGTAAAGAATAAATAAGCAGAGGTTGTGACTTAATTCATGTTTATTTTTGGAAAATGTCATGTCCTTTAAGTAACATTGAGGGAGTTTGATTAACCTGAGCTATGATGCACCGGGCTATGGCCTGTGATGTGATGGGCAAAAACATTGAAGGAGACATGCCCTTAAAACAAACTGTGTTCTGCTCATTTTACCAAGTAGTGAACACGATGCATTATTCAAAAACATACTCTCTTTTCAACAAAATAATGTTCACATTTTCTATAAGGTCACATTTTCTAAAAGTAGTTTCCATTAGGAAAGCAGGTGAAAAGTTCGTATCTAGTGGCATTTTGCATGTAAAAACCATAGATAAAAGTGCAGAATCCTACTTATCCATGTGCAATGAAATGCTAAAATGTAGGGGCAAGACTTGTTTAGTGATGGTAAATTAGAGGGTACCTCTACCCAAAAGTTGTGTGTGGATGAGCATTATTCTTTTATAATTCATATTTGGGGGAGGGTAAAATATTTTTTGGGTAGCTACAGAGATTCATATTAACTTGTCCCAGTTATTGTTTAATAATTCATATTAATTTGGGGGAGAGTAAAATATTTTCGGGGTAGCTACAGAGATTCACATTAGCTTGTCCCAGTTATTGTTTAATAATTCTTATTAATTTGGGGGAGGGTAAAATATTTTTTGGGTAGCTACAGAGATTCATATTAACTTGTCCCAGTTATGGTTTAATAATTCATATTAATTTAGGGGGGGCGGTTAAATATTTTTTGGGTAGCTACAGAGATTCATATTAACTTGTCCCAGGAGGAGCAACAGCTAGACTGCCTTGCTGTTGCCTGAATCCCTTTAGATGCTGTTGCCTGCACCCCTTTAGATGGGGCACATTTGAATTAGGCTGTATTTGTGAAATACAGAATAATTTTCTATATTGTTCTCTGTAAATGGAGCGAACCCTGCCTCAAGAATATATCTGACACTCTTTGGTTAGATTTTATTTTTGTCATCAATATTTGTTCATTTCTTTAGAGCTTGTGGTTACTTTTTTTTAAAAAAGGAAAGGAAAAACACCCTGTATATTTTGTAATGACTAATAATGTAATTATTTTTGTGTCAAAGTATGTATTGTAGCCGAATTCCATTATCTTGCAATCCACACCCCTGTGACTCACCTGCCAGACTACGTTTCAGAGCAGTTGCTGATGTGCAGGTTGCAGGTGCTGATGTGTAGCTCTGGGATGCTATGGGATAGCAACAAGCGTGTACACAAATTAAACCTAGTACAGGATTAAAAGATAATTCCTGTTGAGATTTTCCACTGAGCTGGACTTTTAGTCTAGGCCTACATATAATCTATTACTGGGAAACTATGGAATAGATTTTATTCATAACAAAGTTATGAAAAATAGCAGTAAATAAATTGAGAGGGGTATTTTCGCAGTATAAAGATATGTAAATAACCACACATTGTGAATCTACAATGAGACAAGTTAAAGAAGCTAAAAAAAACTGTTGTCTTAATTTTGCTGCAACCCATTTCCATTGCGGCAACTGGGTTGCCTTTTAAGGACACAAGCTTACATACAACTATATTTTAACTTTCTAAGTTGCTGGAGTTGGCTTTAACTGTTAACAAATAGTGTTAATAAATAGTGTCGAATTTTAATTTGGGATGACCTAGCATGTGAATCAAAATTGTTTTTGTCTTTAACTTGAGCTGTTCAAGAGATATTATTTTAGTGTTAATTAATACTAATTATGCAAATTAATGTTGCCATATACGCAATACGTTGAAGTATTTTAAGTTGGCATAGTCTAAATAGGCATGGCAAGTTTATTTGTATAGCACATTTCATACACAGGCCAATTCAAAGTGATTTAAATTATTAGTGAATTCTCAGTTGTTCAAGTGAACGTGGCAATGTTAATATCCCATTAAAGTTAATGAAGGAATCCCAAGTCAATGTACGTTTTACAAGTGTAATAAAACTTAAAAGAATTAAAGATGTTGTATGCCAGCCACCTGAACCTGAACAGTCTGAATGTTTTAAAATCTGAATGGTGTCTCTAGCAGAGTTCTCTAGAACTCTGCAAACGGAGTAGCGTGCTATATCTAGAACTTTAAATGAAAATAATGTTTAATATTTTTAAATTGGGATTACCTAACCAAGCAAATAGTTGATGGTTTTGACATTTTAGGTTGGAGAGATGCTGTTTTAGGGTTATCTCTAATTATGCAAATGAGGGCACATTTGGATTGTCATAGTTGATACACGTCATTTTAAACATGGTTTTGTCCCTCTAACTTGAACAGTTATCCCATTAAAATCAAGTGTAAATGTATCAAATATTTGTGAGCAAGCAACCTGGTCCTGAACACACTGCATCTTTTAAAGGGGTATTTTGTTTTTTAGTTTGTTAGACCTAATTTTCCCACAATTTTCACGGCAAGATTTGCATAGCCAAACTTCCAAAATTCTGATTCTCAAAGCTAATAGTGTTAACACCACTTTCTTGCGCTACACCTTTGCGCTACACACTTTCTTGCACCACACAGCCTATGTAGAAAACATGTGGCATGCCTACTCCATTTCATCAGTTAGGGGAACAACAATGAACCTACCACAGCTGACATAACTATTCAGTTTTCTTCAAATATACTAGTGATATTTGCAGGGGGAAAAAAACATGTCTTTTGAATTTTATGGGGAGAGTGTTTTGAAACCCGTTTTGGGGTGTGTACAACCACTGCAGTATATGGCTCATGCACACAATAAATAAATCTCCAGAATAAAACTTTGAACAAAAAAACTGTCTGGATGATGATTCAACACTTGGTAAATAAGATTTAACATACTAAAAAAATTTAATATCTCTTCAAACTTTGAACGATGTCTCTATCTTAAAGGTGCATTCCGGTCACATGATCATCCATCTGATATCACTTTTCTGCTAAAAAGTACAACCTCGCAAAGCAACCATTGATTAAGAAGAAAAAATAAGAGTACTTTTAGCCTATTAAAAGAAAAGTGCACCTGAACAGCAGGTTTTAGCCTTAAAATGTATTCACAAAACATCTTAAGGCTAAAAGTAGCTCCCAACTTGCTGATTTAGGAGAAACGCTTAAAAACAATGGGCATGTCAGGCCAAATTTTAGGACTCCTAAATGTTTGGTCTAAGAGTATTTTACAAAGCCTTTTAACACTAAAACCAGCTTCTAAATCTGTGAAAAGTTAGGGGTAGTCAAGAGGAAAGCCGCATTTATTTGCAGGCACATAATTTTCCCACCCTGTTTTTTAGTTTTAGAAGTTATCCAATTAACTCCATTTGTTCCTGTAATAAAGTCCTCCTAATTAAAGGAACTTCCTTTCATGCACAAGTTGGCCAAGAAGTAAAAGCTGTTCCAGTGGCCAGTTTGGTTTTCGTTTGCATGATATTGCGTCACACGACTTACTATCAGTCATGGTTGGTCTAGTCTGATATTTAAAAGGCCGCTTATATGCATATCCATCCGCTAATTGTTTACGAGCTGCCAGACATGTCAGAGGCTGACAATTAGCTGAATATATACTTGATTAGTCAGTATATCATTCTTGGTTTTATGTTTAATTAGTGACACTTCACCTAAATTTTTCTTTTTATATTTTTATTTCAATATGGCAACATGACACATCTACAGTATGGTGATGATGAATTCACTGAAAGACACCCATCACTTATCAGCCAATCACTGTGGTCATAAAAAGTAACCTTGTTCATGAAACATGACATCATCCATAGCAATGGGGTCAACCCCACCCTTAGCATAAGATTTCTCCCCATTCCTTAGTAAAAGTTGGTCTCAGCAGCTTTGTGAATAGGTTTTAAGGGGAAACTCTTAACTAGAAGTTTACTGCTGTTTGGGAGGCCTCTTAGTGGTAAGATAAAATGTATTGTGAATACGGCCCCTGAACCTCTCTTTGACAGGAGGTGATCTGCCTGAAAAAAAGTGAGATCATCTTTATAGAACAGTGTTTTTTAAGGAGCCTGTTAATTTCAATGGGGTGATCATGTGACAGGAGAGCACATTTAAACAAGGAGTAGGGTGCTAAATAATAATAAGAAATAATTTTATGATAAAAACAAGCTCCAGTGAGTTTGTCAAAGATTGAAACTGTGTCTAAATATTATGAAAATAAGAAATCAGGATTTGTTTCATTTTTTAAACAAAAGTAGAGAAATGGGCCTTTGAATTTTTTTTAATGCTTTAAATACTAGAAAAAATCAAACTATAAGTGACTTACTATAAGATTTCGCCTGTCTTAATACTGTACGTTTAATCTTGGTAGGTGAGCGGTGGAGCATTATCAGTAACTTAAAACCTCTTAATGGCTGCGACATCAAATCACTGAAGTAAAACAGCCCCCTTAAAAACTCAAATGTTAAGTGGTTGGGTTAATCTTGGTCGGTCCTTGTGTGCTAACTGACAAATATAGGGCGAATGTCTGCAGTCTGGTCTCCACTTCCCCTTCTATGACTTGCAAGCGGTAATCTCTTTCGCATAGCAGCCGAATGCTACGCATGGCTGTGCCTAAACGCATACAATGCAGGTAAGAGCCAGAGAAAATCTATTCTTCGTGCTTATAGGTTAAGAATCTGAGCTGACCCTCACAAATTACGTCACAAATTTCACACGCTTCTTGGTAACTCGGCTACACTGTGAGTGGAATAAGGTGAACGGGCTTGCTTCAAGTGAGTAGTATTGCAGACATTAATTTGCGTCATTCATACAGCGTGCTGCACAAAATAGAACTGGGCTAGAAACGCGACAAATTCCTAAGCTGGTAGACTTTTTTATCAAAGTGGTTTTAAGCGACGTCAACTTTGCCATCGGCAAAAGCTGGGCTTTTGGCGCCTTATGGTAGCCGGATTTCAAAACGAATGCAATCACTTCTCTCCCGGTGAAATTCCTCAGCAGCGTTAACCACACCATATAAACGACCCCACTCCGTGTATAATAGCTTAATGCAGTATATATTCCATTTCCCAATAAATTGTGTATCCCTCTATCGTCACTGTCCTTTGATTGGTTCTTAGATGCTGCTGCCATTGAAGAATTCCGAGCCCATGTGAAGAAGGGGTGTGTCTGCAGAGACAGTACCCGCCTCTTGCATAAAAAGTCATTTCGTTTCAGCTAGTCCGACAGTCAAAATACCAGAGGGCTGTATATTTCACCAAGGTCACGGTTCCGCTTCGAGCTCTACTTTTCTATATTTCATTATATTTCTCTGTGACAGGAGTTACGTTGTAGATAAAAAAAAAAGGCATTCATCTCAGAGCAATTCCGTGACCAACAGAATCAACTGCAGGTGTGAATTCATGTCTGTATATTCTCCCCAGATATACTGGTATGTATTTTTGTCATGTTTTTGTACACGTGCGACTTTTGAGCTCTATCGCCAATATGTTCGCAGAAATTGAATGATGTTTGTATATGTGATGGATTTTGAACGTTTCTTTATATGTGTTAATTAAGATTTGGTATATCACTTGTTATAGGTGTAATCAAGAAAATGTAGATGTTCGAACGTGTCCTTGAATATGTGAGGTTGCAGCCAGTCAATTTCCTTACAAAATGTATAAAAGCAACTGATAGATCAGATTTCAAACTAAACACTTCATGTTGCTGGAGCTCTGTAATTTAAGTGGTCAGATGTTATTTACATCTAGCTAATGGTGAGGATCACTGTTTTTCTTTCACATGGTAATGTTGTATTGGGAATACCTACAATTGTAGAAGATCAAACCATAAGCCTATCTTGGTTTCTGGACAAGCAGAGATACAATGATACATGTAGAACTGTATGTGTCACTGTTTCACCTTTATTAATTGGGTTTATTGGTAGGCTGCTCTGGTGGGGTGCAGGTGAGGGAGTTTGGCTCTAACCATTAACAGGACAGTCAGGTCTATCAACCAGAAGAGGCCTTTGATTGAGTCTGTCCATTTCACTCTGTAGTCCCACCTCAAAAAAAGCTAGCAACATTTCATTCATGATTGTAGGACTTCATACAAAGACTTTGCAACACTTTTTTTTAACCTCTGCAAATCTTGGTTTGCCTGCACCAGGAAGTGAAGACCCGACCCTGTTATTTACTGTAACCACAAAGCTTCTCGTCTCTGCCTTCAGTGTGTTTCTCTGTTCTTCAGATATCACTTTGCTGCATGGGGGAACCTTTTGCTAAGATCTTTTGACTGTTGTTTCCCTATGCATTGCTACCAAAGCAAGTTGCAATTGCTTTATCAAAACTCACTGCAGGTAAAAAAGGTTTTTGTTTGGTTGATCATGTCAACGGTCATAACTGCAGTCCCACAGAAGGCATGTCATAGGACTTCAACTTTTTGCAATTTGCAGTTATATTTTGTAGTTGTTACACTTATAGGTGAGTGAAGACTCACTATCACAACGCTGGTAAACAGGAAGACTTCTGTGCTTTCATTTTTATCTTTGCTTTTGATATGCTTTCCCTTTTAAAACCAGAATATCATAATCCGATGAAGTGATCAGGTTGTCATGGATCAAATGCACTGTGGCACCTTTTTAAAAAATAAAAAAGCATGTGGCATTGCATTATGTCCTCAAGTTGTGCTATAGTTTGTTTTATACATGAGATCAATATGAGCTGGCCCCTTCTAGCCAATAACACAGTGTTTCCTGTGTTCTCAGAAGTCTGAGCTGTAAAGCAGCCTATCAACTAAAGCAGTGTTCTGGACATTGCCCATTCATTCCAAAATGTTTCAGAGACTCACCGGCCCATTAACCCTTCCCACAGATATAGGTTGTGATTTGGCTGCTAGGTAGCTCATTGTTGCTATGGAATGTCAGCAACATTGTGTTGTTGTCACTTCACCCCAGGTTAATAATGTGTGTTGCTACATTCTGGGGGAGTAGATAGGAGATTACGTCTTGAATTACTATTCCATTATTTCCTATCAGGGTAGCAGTGCTGTTATGATGTATGTAAGTAGGGTCTCCATCTGCACTTTCGGCAAGCATGGGACTAGAGTGAATAGGGCAAGAAGACCTGCAGATGACTTCACACGACTTTGTCGAACAATGTGCTCTTAATCTTGTGCCCTGTCTATACCACATACCCTTGGATGATGCCGTTGCAGAGATACATGGTACTGTTTTAGTTGCTGGGTCATTTTTCATTTGGAGTTGATGGTGGAGTTGTGCAGATTTCTAGAGAAACAGCCTGAAGAGCAAATCCAGATAAAATGTCTGCAGTTTCTCTGGCATCAGTCCAGGAATTGTCCTCACCACTGATTCATTGTAAATATATTTAGCACAGTATAGCGTTGGTCAGACAAACATTCAAAAATGCTCCATAATGATGGGGTAACAAGTACAGACAGATGTTTTACTCTCCCATAAATGCCCCAGAATTAAGTCTTGTGAAATGCCCTCAATGGACCTGGGCCATCTGAAAATTGACCTTCCTGGTCAAGAATTCAAATCCTAGATCTGATAGACTGCACAATTTATTGTGTTTTTGAATGACATGGAGTGTCGTGACTGATCTTTGGCTGTGGGCATTTATCAGAGTTTAGATTACAGTATAACTGTGTCCATTCAGTATGGAAATTTTTCTTTGGCATCACCGCACATTGAAAATCACACACATACTATAGTGTTTTCTCAAACATTCAAACCATCAATCCATCATGATAAACACAATTATTACATTCAGTTAAAACATAAAATACATTCATATTTTAATTCACAGCAGACCACTGCCCTATCTTTGTTGTTTAAACAAGTAAATGGAGAGAAAATCATTTTCATTTAAAACTAAAGTTGTGTTTAGTAGACCCACTGCACAAGAGAGAAATTCATGTTTTGGTTTCCCTTAAATGTGTAGTTGGATGGGTCCTGCCATGGTTGAATGAGGAATGGAAGACATTTAATCTTGAGACCTTTAAATAAGTCAGTACAGTGCCTTCAAACTTTGTTGATTTTGTGAATAGTTTCCTATCTCTATCCCTGAAGCAAGCCTGTGTTAATCCATTATCGTCATACACATTTGGACTCTTGATTATATAGAACACTTGACATGGATCCTTAAGGCAGGAATTTGTACAAAATAAGGTTGGGGGAATGAAACATTCTCTAACCTCAGGCAGACACTTATCAGTAATGGATTCGAGTGGTATGTTCTCTTACCGATTTGAATTGTTACGTGTGCTCCTCCACTTCCTTCACATTGTGCCCCTTTATGTTTTATTAGGCCGATGTTCTGTTATTCTTTGCTGAGCAGGATGTTTATTCGATCCTCAAGCAGAAATATGACTGGCAAAGGCAGTGTGTTTATCTTCTCCCCTCTGTTCTGCACAGGTCCATACTGTCACCAAGTTTATCCCTCTCCCTCTAAAGTCTCCATGTCTCTTAACCTCTGTCACTACCCTCAAAAAAATGACATGTATTCAAGAGCATGTCTTTGCTGACATTTTTTTCCACACTTAACCTTACATATCCTATTGGACTAGTTTTTATTTTTAGATTTCCGGCTATTGTTGTCACCGAATCAACTTACAGTACTTTCAGAGACATTCTTCCCTTTGGTCTTGGCTTTTTCTCTCCAGGCCACACCTGCACACAATTGTTTCAATCTCCTACTTTGTATGTGATATGGTATGCAAACTTGGGAATGGAAATATTGATTGATAAACAGCAGTAACCATTGCTTCAGGGTATGGCAATGTGTTTCTAAGTAAATTGATTTCTCTTTTTCAGTTGGATGCTTCTAACTTTGACAGATTTTGGGCAGATTAACAATGTAATGCATATGGGATTTTTCCCTAATCCTAATTATGTTTTACATACACATTATGTTTTACATACACATTATGGTACTGAAAGGCCAAAACTTTCTATAGGAAAGTGATGTGTTGAAAAAATTGGATGACCTAGCCCCTAAAGTCTTTATTTGCAATTGTTGGATGAAAAGAAGTTAAGACTAAATCTGAAACAAAATTCTCAAAGAATGGAAGGCTTTTAAGCTCAAGTTGTTTATGTCCAGGCAGAGCATTTTTTTTATTTATTTTTGGTTTGAGCTGCTCCCAGCTAGCCCATGTCATTCCGAGAACATTAGTTCTTAGAGAATGTGGTTTTTCTATGGTTATTTTACATCCCTCAGGGATAGATGTGTAACCCATGTAGCTCGGACCCATACATAAGGTGTAATATTCAGTAACATAGTGATGCTATAATTTCCGAGTTCCCCTAGAGGGCGCATTATTTGTAGTGATTTCGCAGAGAAAAAATAAGTTCTAGCAAGTTGAAAGACGGTGAAGAAGACTCCAAGTGAACAGATTAAGATTTATATGGTGTTAATTCAACAAGTTTTTCAATTTATTTGATTGTTTTCCTCAGAGTATTATACATTAGCTCAACATTGTGTTGGATATATTTTATTTGATTCCATATTTTATTCCATGCTCACGTGAATTAAAACATACGTTTCATTTTGAACTATTCTCTATAATGTTAAGTGTGTTTGGTGTGTTGGCTGCACCCTCTTATAGACCACCTGAAATTAATGATGCTTGTTTTCTTTGAAATACAGTCTGTTTGAATGGCCTAAATGAATAGATTTGTGTATTTAATAAATAAATAAATATATAATTACTTGGCATGTTTGCACAGTAGACTAATTCCATGCATAGACACCAGAAGATCCAGATTTGAATCTTATCAATACTGTCACAAACAATTGAGTTTGCATGATTACCCAAAGTAAACTATCACTGTTATTTAGTTATTTTTGAAACATTCAGTAATTATTTTAAGGAAGTTAAAGGGGCACTGTGTAGAATCCTGCTTCTAAACAATAGCACGACTTGTCTCCTCCTCGTCTTCTCTTACCGAATGAGACCGGTATAATACTAGCTAGTCCAGGGTGGTGTAGGGTCGGAAAGAAAGTACAGAGTGTCAATTGCGAGTATAAGGAAATTACAAGTTAATGCAAAGTGATAGATGGACCAGAGAGAAAGTTTAAATTGGGAATATGTCAGTCAGATACATTTTGTAGAAAATTATTATTTTAAACTTAAAACATTAACTGCTAAGATGTCTACTGGTAATTCTTGCTTGTTTTTGGTCTAGTAGTACAATAAAAATCTTACATATTGCCCTTTTAATGAAAAACCTCCATGACCTGTTATTGTCGTCCCAGGCAAACTTTCAAGAAAGAACCTCCCTGCAGCCTGTGAAAAGGTTCCCTGAACTTTAACTTCTGTTCTCGGAACATTTAAAAAATGTTTTCAATGAGTGGCTTAATTGCCACAACCAATGTGAAGCAAAAAACATACGTTCCCATAACTTTCAAGTAACCAGATGTGCTAGCTGGGCTTTTACTGACTGTTCTTTGGATTAAGTCTTGCTGGAGGTTGTGCTATCTCGACTGTATGGGGATTCATAGGTTCTTGAATAATAAACATGGACATCTTGGAAAGAAAAAGTCAACAAAGCAATGAAGGAACATGAGTGGCAAGCAATGAGTCATAGGAAACATCTATTTTTGCACATAACCTCTTATGGTGAACATCTTTCATGCCCCAATCTCAGAAAGTTCACAAACTGAAAGTGACGCTAAGGTGCCATTGTTTATTTTTCCATAAAGGGAGTCTGGAAGTCCGGTGTTCACAGCTTAGGGTGTAAAACGGCAACAAAAGATTTGCAAACTTGTGAAAAATGTTTGCAAACGTAATTTATTTTGTTTATAAAAAAATATTTGCGTACTTGTAACTAACTTGGCATTTGGAATGCACACACTCAAAGTTACAAAAATGTTGACCTGTGACAAAAAAAATTGTACTTCACAATCACAATCTACGGTGGTATGTTTTACAGCATTTGCAAGCGGAGATATTCATGAGGACCGATTGGCACGGCATAGCTTTTTCTGACCAATGAACTGAATGCTTCCCGTTTTCAGAATCTGAGTAGATTCTGGAACATGCAGTGTCAGTGTTTCAACTCGTAGTGATGCAGAGCAGAGGCACCCCCAAACATTTTTCATGGGGTGGCCAGAAGGGGCCACTGAACATGTTGGGATATTTAACATTGGCAAGTGTAATTAATGAGTTGCATGATTCCAAATATCAAGTAAGTTACAAGTATGCAAATATTTTTTACAACTACAAAACTAATTAGAAGTTAGCAAATATTTTTTTTACAAGTTTGCAAAACGTTTTTTACAACTATAAACCTTGTCACTGCTTACATAACTGACATTTTATGAAGGATTACTGTTTAAAATACCTCTAGGAATCAAACATTTGTTAACTATCTTTTGACTTGCGAAAGGAACTCTCCGGAGAAATGTGAAAAGAATGTAGACTTCTTTTTAAAAACGCATTTAATTAGTTTACTTTAAATATTCTCTAAAAGATAAATGTTTTGATTCCTAATTAAAGTATTTAATGGCAGCTACTGTTCTACTACTTGCAAAAACAAACGAATAACAAACTTGTACTTGCACCAAGTCATCGCTTATGAGACAGCTGGGGGCCCCAGGTATAGGTTTGAAAAACTCCAAGTTCCATTTCTTGTTTTAGTTTTCCTACAGTGGGTTGGCCATCCTGACCACAGTCCTGTGGGCACTGACCACAGTGCCTACAAATTTTAAATCAAAATGTGAGAAAAACATTCTTACGACTTTGGTTCTCAAACATCCCAAGAATAAACTGTATTTTCCTGCTACAAAGTACCCGTGTTCAATACCCAGTGCTCAGTCATTTCTTATAGTGCTACTGCATTACAGTGAACAACACTGTCTTGTTGCTTCAGCTCAAATGGAAAGTTAGGTAAACTTTTGATATAGCTGAGGGTATTGTGTCTCTCCTTTTTTTATAAGGTGTCATGGATTCCAGTCAAATTGCACTGCACACCCACATCATATTCTCGCTATGACTGTGTCCCCTCACTGCTAGTTTAAGCATACCTCATCCTCTATGAAGACATGGCTACCCAATGCTAACCACATTGCTGTGGTGGTGTAGCTTTGCAGTGCACTAAATTTAGGCTGCATAGTCTGTCAGTGCAGTGAGACTAAATAAAAACAAATGCATGAAAGAGATAAAACAAAATACTGAAAGCTTATGCATAGTTTGCCATTGCAAAAAACAGTATCAATGGCCATACTCTGTCATCTCACTTAATTTGCATAAGTATGATCCCAGCATTCTGAATGTTGCATTTGCATGAACCACCTCAACTTTGATGTCTCACAGATTTGACAAACAAAATATAAATACAACTTTGCATACATTCAAAAAGTGGACTTCTATATATTGTCTTGGTACAGAGAAAAAAAGCTAGGAATGTTATAGACCATATTCGAGTTTGTTATCAGATGAAAACAAAGATTGCCAGTACAAAGAAATGCCTTTTCTGAAGATGCTAATTTAGAAAACATTTATTTTCTACTATTACTTTAGGGAGGATATTTGAACATTATAGATGTTTTACCATCTGTTATGTATGTTACAAGGTCTAAAAATAGACATTCCAAACGCAGATTTCCTGGTGATAATATTTTTATTTGTAAGTTAAAAATGGGTAGCAGATGGCACAGTACCTTTAGAATTGGTAATCAGAATAATTTTATTATAATAATAACGGGTAGTCTGAATGTTCTTTTAACTATATTTATATAGACCGTGTTTCAAAATATACTTTTTAACAGTTTAAAGTAGACAGCAATAAGATTGTGATATTTCTATATGTAATGAAAAGTATGCAAATTAACCAAAATGCTGTGCATGTATCTATACTGCCATCTACTTTTATGGGAAATGTAAAAAAAAAGCATCTCATCTTTATATCTAGAATTAGTACTACAATTTATTAGATGCTTTTCAGCATATTCAATGTAAGAGGATCTTGACAAGAATGCATGATCTTCAAGAAATCAACAATTGCTTCAGTATTGGAGGCCCCTTTTGGATCCTCAACTCTCCCGCACCTAGGGTATAGTTGTTGCGATGAGGCAAAGCCATAATCAGGAATTGGACATAAAAAAACATTGTAAAGGGATGAAAAAATATTCCCGTAAGTAGCACATGCTTTCACCCCTGGCATGTTGTGCCAAGCCTTTATGCTTCTTTTCACAATGCATGTCCTACCAGGATGTTAGCAGAATCGGAACGTTTTAGACCCTGCTTCCTCGACTAACCACCTCAGTTAGCGTGCAGGCACCTGTCTCACTAAATTGCGTAGAGACAAGGAAGTTAATTCTAGCGATGCCTCTCCCCGACCCAGGAAATACTGGCCAATATGCACCGCCAAATGGGACTCTTGGGCAGATGCCAGCAAACTGCACGGTCATGGCTAAAATCTAGACTGGTGGACGCCACCCTGAAACTTTAAAAATTTTACAATGTTACATTGCCTGTCCCAGTCACCCTTGTATCTTAAGACTGTCTATACAACTCTTACATTTAGTATAAACTGCTTTCGTAATATCTCATATTAGTTATCATTAACATTTGGGTACAGCTGAGTGGAAAAACAAGCTCTGTGAGCCCTTTAAACAAGACATGAAATGCCTTAATTTAAAATGTAGACATAAAGAAACATAAAATGTATATTTTTATTTTCTTTCTGAATGCTCAACGTTGACCTTTGTGTCTGATTGCCCTTAACGGTTTTGTAAGATAAAAGTAATGGTTACATGTGAATGATATTACCTCTCTGCTTTCTGTCTGTTTGAATGCCACTCTGTATAATGCTCCTCCGTGTGAACATTTGGGACAGATCCTGAAAACCGTCCTTTCCCTTGTCTTTCTCCAGCCCTGTGTTTGTGCCGAGCGGAGACATGACTGAGGTGATGATCAGCAGCACCCCCATGGAGGATATGAGGCTGAGCCCCAGCAAGGACCGGCTCTCCTTCCAGGTAACTACAACACACAAGTTCAAGTTTCAACTTTATTGCCCCAGAGGGAAATTGCTTTGTAACGAGATCATGGTACATATCCCAAAAAAAGGAAGGCTAAACTAGGGGACAGACGTCGCACTCATTTTAATTGGTTTATGGCGCACGTCACGTATTAAATTTCCACAGACACATGGGCCTTGAGTGGGGCAGTTGTCTTAAGTCACTCACTGCCTTGTGTAAAACTGCGTCATTACGGCCTTGTCTCATCACGCCTTAGCGACTCCTTGCAGTAGGTCGACTTCAAGCTCAATCTTTGTTGTTGGTCGGACCACACGCTCTCCTCCCAGCATGAGCGTGCTGGCGAATACTTCCTGGTTGAGAGAGGAAGCCAAATGGCTTAGCTATACATGCATCGTAGGACGTGTCTTAATCTTCGGCTCTCCCGAATCTGCCAAGCGATTAAGCCAAAATCACAAATTGGACATCCTGGTAATTGGGATTGGAGAAAATGGGTAATGGGTAATTGGGATTGGGGAAAATGCTCTTGCAACAAGTTAAGCAAACATGGATTCAAAGGGGGGTTATGTAAGGGAAGTATAGTCATGTGGTGGATTTTCTTTATTTGCCATGAGGTGGTGGAGAGGAACGCAGCTTTGAAGGGAGTGAAACATGATTGCAGAGACTAAAACATGGGAAGAAAATGAATAGGAGTTTGTGGAGTCTTCCAGGATTTACTCTCGGGGCCTGATTGCAATGCCCCAACTACACAACCCACAGATGGACAACTTTCTGAGTAGCAAATAACCAGGTTCATTGTTTCCACTGCTTGCTTGCTTTGTTACTGTTGGGTCAATGGCTCATCTTTGGAAATGAACATTTGGAGCCATTTTAAGGCCAACACAATTATGAGCGCCTGTGCATATCAGAGTTGACCCAGAGGTTACAGACTGACCATGTAGGGTGTACTGCCTTCCTCTCACCATTTCTGAACCAGCTGTTGTCGGTCCTGTGAGGGGAAGGATGAGGAAGGAGAAGGCGGTGAAGTATACTAGCCAATGTACCACACTATTCAGACCCAAGGTCTCTTCTCTGCCCAGGAGGATGGAGAAACGGACAGCTGGGCGAGGAACGGTTCGCCACTTCCTCCTCCATATTCACTGTTGGCTTTGGTCCACTTTGTGAGACCTTCGCCTCATTACCAGCTGTGTTTCTGCAACAGCGTTGACCCTTAGTATCACCTAAAGTGTCATGTGCAAAGGTGGTTCTATGGAGCAGCACAGCTATAGGTTGCTGGTGTTACGGTGGTGAGAGTCGGCACTAGATCGCCCAAAGCCCCTATCACCCTCACTCCTAGAGCCCAAAATAGCAGTCATATTGCCTCGCTGGGGATGCGTTGCTCTTTTCTACTGCTGGATGTGAAATGAGCTGTGACGTGTTTGCTGGGGGTCTTATAGCAAGGTCACTCTTCCCAACTCCCTTCAGTGCTGACAAACAGACATTACCAATGCAGGCAAGGAGATGCAGATACTAAACATTCCTGTGCACACTTGCACTAACACTCACGGACACAGTGTCTCAGACACACTCACGAACACATAACAACAAACACACACCTACACAAGCTGATGCACGTGTTTAACCTGTCCCACTAGCATGTGCCCTTACAAATGAATATACTTGAACATGGCCTTTTTCAGATAATTTTGTCCCTCCTTACACTTTTCATCCCCCTCTCATGGTATTGAGAGAGACTCATTCACAGCTGGGCCCTTTCTCACTGCCTCCTTCTTTTCCTGTCCTTCTCGTGTAATTCTTTCTTTCCACTGGGCTTTTTGCCCAGACAGCGACATTGCTTTCCTCTTCCAATGTCTCCCACTGAAATATGCAGATCTAAAAATATTCTTCCACTTTATCCAAACAGCAGAAACTGCTGTCCTGAATGGCAGTTTTTTCCACTTGGCTATTTCTCTTGTCCTGAGAGCAAATGGAAGCCAGTGGTTGATGGCGCCGGGCAGGAAATGCATGTAATCTCCTTTGTTGGGATATTCAGCAATTATTCGTGCCCTTCATTTTAGATGCAAAAACATCTGCACCCACTACTTCAGCATGTCTGACACCAGCAACCCATTTGGGTCTTTGTTTTGCTGTGAGTGTTTCTGATTTTTTCTGCAAACTACAAGAGTTCTTATACCCATTGTATATCCTTCACTGTTATTAGGTTATTGGTTGTTATTTTCCTGTCAGAGTGAAAGTGATGAGTGAACCTGCAAGTTACCATTTCATTGTATTGTGCTCCATGTTTTTCCAGTGCATGTCACAAATTTGACTATCTACCACCACCTTTTTTGATGAAGTGTTAAGTTTTGAGTAATCTCAATTGCCTTGCTCTGTCTCTCAACAGTAACAAACCTACTGTAGGTTTGCAGTACTGTGATTTTCTCTCATTATCTACCCATTTGTTGGTCACAGTGTTGGATAACATTGTTAGCACTTAAAAGCCACTTTGGCACTACTTGAAGAAGTTCTTTGTAGCACAATGCAGCATGAAAGACTGACCTGACCCGGAAACACCACGTGTGTTTTTGTGCTTTCCTCAGATCTTCCCGGACCCCTCAGACTTCGAGCGATATTGTAAGCTGAAAGATCGTCTGCCCTCCATTGTAGTGGAACCCACAGAGGGGGAAGTGGAGAGCGGAGAACTGCGCTGGCCTCCTGAGGAGTTTATTGTCAGTGAAGAAGAGGAGGAAAATCATGGAAAAAGCCAAACCGGACAGCCAACACAGAACAACCAGCACTAGAGGCCAATTAACAGAACCACCCCCCCTCCCAAAAAGCCTTCCCACACTTAACCACTCAAACCGACTGACTAGGGGCACAAAAGTAATTGATGCTCAAGTACCTTCCATTGACACCAAAGCATCACTCACCAGCTGTACCATATCAAGTCTCAGGATTTCACCTTTGTTGCTTAAGCACACACAGACACAGAGGCCCACACAAACACACGTATATTTGAAAATACACAAGCGTACAGAGTTTAAACCAACACCAAGCTCCCCTGTGTCTCTCCACCAAATGGAGGATCATTAAAACTGTGGCAGCTCAGTGCTCCACACACAGATCTACTACTTTTCAAGACTCCAAGAACATTCATCAAATCTGCCGTACACTGACTCCTGAGACTCCCCATACACATGTAGACTACCGCTGTGGTACCCAAGTGGACTTCTGTTTTTCAAACATTTCTTCAGTATATGGATTGAAATGTACATGACTGTGATTGCCACTGCCATTTATGGATCTCATAGCCAGTCTTTGTAAGTATTTAGTGTAAATTTTTAGGGTCTGTTTTGGTTAAGTGGATTGTTATGACTGACCTGGTGTAGGGGTGTCTTTAAATGTTGGGCAAAGGAATAATTTTTTCAAGCTAAGATGGAAAGAGAGAGAACTGTCCTATAGTTTATAATAACAATTCATGATATGTACAGATATGTAATAATGCTGGTTGTGCACTGAAGCACTTATGGTTTGCTTTTTTCCCTTTTTCCTTTTGATATAACTTGATTGGTATTGGAAAGAGGGAGGAGCATTGTTGATCACAGTTCTTTTGATATAATTGAAATTAAGTGTGACTAAAATAGACAAAGATTAAATGAAGGACATGTACATATTTTTGAACTCAGAGCCAATTAATGTAGTCTTTTTTTTTATCATTCATGAGACTGAAAGTAGTTCTAAATGATGTTCACCAAATCTTGACTGATCTAGTCTTTCTGTTTCATTATGTCAGCCATAATAGGTACAATACGTTAGCCTGAATGTTTAATCACAAACGTATATCAACATGCAGGGTTTGAGACATGGCCAGATAACAGTCTGAAACCAAACTTTTTCTGTACAACAAATAGTCTCGGTCTCTTACCAATCCTGACCAATAGCTTCCTTTTGTTGTGTAATATTGAAAACAGTTACCAGCATCTGTCAGTTAAAATCAGTTAGTGGATCCTGACTCAATTTGCTACCTAGTTCATATACAATTTGGGAAACCAATTGTTTTTGCCATCTGTTTTCTCAATTCAACATCACTGGCTGTCCATGTCTTGTATGTTGTTAAAGTTCTGAAAGTGTTGTTGTTAAAGTGTTCTGAAGATGCCCTCAGCATATGTATTGTTCTGATACTGTATATTATGAAGCTTTATATATGTAGATTGTTCCCTCTGTATTTCTGTAAATGACATTAGGGCTCTGTACAAAACCATTTTCTTTTCTTTCCCTGCTGTCACTTAAGTCCTGTGCTTTTGTTTTTTTGTAAAGCTCAGGGAGATTAGCTGCCAAAATGCTTTTTTTGTAATTGAACCGGTGGTTTTCAATCCTTTCCTCAGGTAACCCTAGATGTTTCACAATTTAGCTGTATCTTGAATCCTGCTTATCTATTTAAGTGTTTATTAGTTGACAAGTTCAATCTGGTTTGATAGATTTGGAACATATCTATTACGTTGAACGGCTCTGAGTCCCTGAGGAGAGGTTTGAGAATCACTGATTTAGACCACCTTACTCTGTGATGAATGCAGAGGTTGTAAATAAACAGTTGAATTTGTTTCCAACTAATTGATTCCTTGTGTAGTCAGAAATTCCAGAACAACATCCATTTCTAGGGAACAAAATATTTTTTTCTGGATTGACTGTATCATTGACTGTGCATTAGATGGTTTTCAAGAAACACAGAAACTCTTGTCTATTTTGTTTGTTGCAAAAAGAAAAAAAATCCTCCTCACCTGCATTTCTTTACAGAATCTAGTGCCTTTGTTTTACTTCCTGCACATCATTGCTTTTCTTTTCATTTCTACTTCATGCATGTATACAGATACATAGATATGTTTATATATAGCGGCACAGACCACACTTCCTGTTTTCTATCCTCTCCTCTTAGACAACTTGATTATGTCTGCAGCCTCCTGAAGCACTTTGAAGAAGCTAGATTTCTGTAGATTGCTATGAACCGTGATATATTATGTGGATCCCTATCCAAGACCACAGGAATTTCATAATCTGATGAGATCGTGTTGGCATGCAAGTCACATGTCAATACGGTTGACGGGTACAACACGTTCCTGGAAGACCACGTTAATTAGCTCAGGTGGGCGAACTTGTTGCAGGACCAGCGGCACTCCAGAATCAGGGTTGCCTACTCATGTAGGACAATGATGAAAACACAAACTGTTAATTTACAGAAACTAATAAGTGCGAAAAACGCACTTTACAGGTGACACTGCCTTGTTCTTGTAAATGGGTATAGTCAGGTTCGTTTCACATCAAAGCTGAAATGGGTGGTACTAGGAGGGGAAAGAGCCTCTCAAGGGCATTACATAGTACTGCAACAACTTCTGCGCAGGCGTGAGTGGGTCTCGTCCGCAGCCGTTCTCATTGATGCTTGCCAACATACTTGGACGTAAACTAACGCATGTACTAGAGGGTGGCGTTATGTTTATTTAGCCAGAATCTTCAACCCCACTTCCAAAAAAGTTGAGATGCTGCCTAAAATGCAAATAAAAACAGAATGCAATGATGTGCAAATCATTTAATCCCTATATTTATTGTAAATAGTACAAAGACAACATATCAAATGTTCAAACTGAGAAATGTTTTTGGAAAAATGCATGGCCATTTTGAATTTGATGCCAGCAACACGTTTTAAAAAAGTTGGGACAGAGGCACCAAAAGACAGGAAATGTAGTGTAATGCTAAAAAACAAAACCTGGTGGAATATCACAAAACTAATTAGGTCAACTGGCAAAAGGTCAATAATATGATTTAATATGGATATTAAAAGATCATTCTGGAGAGGATAGGCCTGTCAGAAGTGTGAATGGGGAGGTGAAAGAGGGCGGGCAAATATTGCCACAATTCAAGAATAACATATCATAATGTAAAATTTCACAGAGTTTGGGGAGGTCATCTACGGTACACCAAATTTTTTGGGGGAAACAGGGTTCTACACAAAATAAAGAAGAAATGACAAAATGTTGTAAACAAAGCGATGTAGCGCTGCTCATTGTGTGCATAAAAACAGATAGGAGAAAGAAGTTAGTGAATGTGTTGAATTGCTCCTTGAACTGCTCCATGTCTATTTGTTTAATGGCGGCTAGCATTTCACAATTTGTTAACTTTCTGCATTCTTCCGGATATGTATGGCTCGTCCAATCAGCAATGGTTTGACACCCAGCATCACAGAATACGCGCGAAGTGTTGTTAAACATTTTTGAGGTGTGCACCAAAGTTCCTCTGCGAGCCTCTGCAACCTATGGTTACCCAAAACCCCTTTCTCTGCAGCGCTTCACAGAGACGTTTACTTTCATCTACGGAGAGGTATAAATCAAGCTTCATACTGGCCAGTGGGTGCTCCCAAGTGCCTTGCACCCCTTTCTGGAAAGAGAACAATAAGCTGACATTCTCCCCTGCTTCCTTCTTCCTGGAAAAAGCAGTGCATAAAGAGTTATTAATACACAGTGGCTGTACTACAAAGGCCGTGGGACTGCAGGGAGAAGGTCAGACCCAGCAAATGAGCAATTATGACTTGCTTTGTCCTGCCAACACCATTACATTTGCAAGGACCAGTCTGGTCTTAAGAATGCAAAACAACATATGCTAATACAAAAGTATAAGGCTAATATATGGAGGATGGAAATGTTTAAACGTGAGCAAGAGAGGACATTATTTCTCATCAGTTATCAGGCATCAGTAGGCTAACATTCATTCCACTCTTTGGACAGTTTAAAGGTCCAACACTTCATCTCTCAATCATGTATCAGATACATCATTCCTTCTCATGTCCTCCTTGCATTCCCTGTATTCTTGTGTGAACAACCATGTAAGCTCATGTTGATCTGCTAAGGCAACAGGCCTTCATTTGGGCAGCGAAAACATCAGAGGAGCACAGTGACACTGGGGACGGATTTGTCTTCCACACTGAGAATGTGCTGTGTATTAAACTGTTGTCAGAGTGCTTGCAGCACAGACACTGATAGCTCTTCGAGCTCATTCTTTGAATTCTTTCCGATGGAAACAATCCACCACTGATCCCAGTGTGTCAGCACACTCTGACCCTCCACCCCCGAAACTGCTCTCTGACTCCTAGAGTCAACTGCACCAACACACTCTCTTGTTTTGCCGTCTCGTTCTCTCACATACCCCCCCCCCCCCACACACACACACACTCCGGCACAATTTCTCACATTTGCTCACTCACACCGAGACCTGGCCCCTCTCACATAAATCATAGCTCTATTTCTCTCCCCTCTCCTTACTCTCTCCCTCTCTTCTTGGTCCTCTCTTGTTATAGTAGGTCTCCCATAATCCACTCCCTCGTGTTGCATCTTATTTGATTTTACATGGTATTACATCTTTTAACCTTGGTATTTTTGTGCTTAATCATTGTATGCTTGCTGAATGTGTAGTGTGTGGGTGGGTGTGTGTGTGTTGTGCCTTGTGTGTGTGTGTTCGTGTGTTACCACGTGTTGTCTGCCGTAAGGAAAATATTACTTTCCCATGGTTCTTCAACTGTGAGAAGCAAGTACAGCTCTCAGGGAAGGAAGCAAAAAAGTCTGCTGGTTATTTATACCCTGTCTGGAGACTGGACACCGAGAGTACACACAGCTGGCACTACCAGCCAGTGGAAAGATACATAGATATATGCACATCAGGGCATAATAAGAGAAGAGACAGAAGAGATGAAGAGATAAATGGGTAGAGACATAAAGGTGGGGTGGAGGAGATCAGAACAGGGCCAAAAGAGAGAGCATCGCAAGAGGTGAATTGGGCAAAAGAGTGACTATAGCAAGGAAGTACATTGGGCCGAGGGGTTTATAAAAAAAGTTGCATGAAAGATTTAGTGACTTACAAAGTAGGCCAACAAAGGTAAGATATGGCAGGGTTGAGAAAGGTGAAGACTTGAAAGAGGAATTAGTTTAGGGCAGCATATATGCTTATCGGTGATCTTACTATGTCAATTAGTCTGATTGCACATTGTTACATGTGATCGTGGGATTAAAGGGACCATTGTATGATGTTTGGTAAGATAGCATTGTGTCTTTGAGGTCAGACACTTAAGTTGTGTGATCATGTCTTTCCATCAATATACCACGAGAAGCAAAGAATTAGAGTCATTGACTGGTGTTTAAAATAAAGCCTTCTCAATAAATCAATGTCAAACAGTCAATACATGGAAAAGGTACCTTCAACCAAAGCAGTCCAAGCAGATAGTAATACATACCCTACAGCAATGCACAATACTGCAAGCATAATAGGGCCGATGACGCTTGCATAGACTTGCAAATCTTGCCCTATACAAAGTCATCAGCAGACTCCATCACCATTGTCTATACCATCCTCTGACTACTTTGCTCTTGAAGCACTGAGATTCTGTGAAGAGCTATAGAAGAGCATTAAATTATTTATATTATGTCATCAAAGGGATTCATCTGCTATTTATTCTAATTGTGTGCTGTTGGGGTTACATTGCCATCTTGTCTTGAGCTTTATGAACATTTGACCAATGTCTGTCACTGTGTGTTAATGTGGTAATCCACACACTGCCGCTCATCCATAGGCTATCATTGATATAAATAGACAGCTTATGCGCTCGCCCTTAATCCGTATTGCCTGGAGTCCAGAGTGGAAAAAACTGCTTCACCTCACCATTCTAAAAAAAAAGAGAGGGAGAGTAGGAGAGAGAGATTAGGTAAAGAGAGGGACAGTAGGTAAAGAAAGTAGGAGATGAGTTAAAGTGAGGTAGAGAGGTGGAGAGGTGAGGTACAGACAGAGGGACAAGAGATAGTGAGGGAGGAGAAGTAGGAGAGAGTGATGAGATATGGAGAGAGTGAGTAGTTACAGAGATATGGAGAGTTTGAGTAGTCTGAGAAAGAGAGATGAGATTCAGAGAGAGATGCAGGAACTCAACAGTTCAGAACAGTTCAATGCTGACCGCTGTCACTATGGCCAACTAGAGGGATCAAATCACCTCAAGGATGAACAGGCCATCTACAAGATCTAATCCCATTGGTGATTTGACAGCTTGTGACTGTTATATTAAACCCAATATTATTTGTCACATGCTTCTTTAACAACAGGTGTAGAATAATAGCGGAATGCTCAGAAAATGGTACAAAATAAAATGTACAGTATGATAGAACATAGGAACGTTAGGAACATATACTGTGTCACGAATGGGCCCACACCCTACAAATCAGCATCACACCAACAACTCCAACAGAAACAGCTGGTAGCTTCTGGAAGATTGCAGCCCCACCCCTACACACCTGCCTCTTTTCTATTGGGACCTCATCTGGGGAGGTATTTGAGGGCTCCCAGAGAGCAGCTCGGGGCCGAGGCCAGGAACATGGAAGATGGAGTTGGTGGAAGATGGCCAGGAGATGGAGGGTGCAGAAACTACCAAGATTATGAGCGCCAGCACCCGTTCCTCCCAAACACCCACTAGGAGGCTGCCGCAGAGTTGATGCAGCCTCCCCTTGAAAGGGTTGTCCTTTCAGTTTCGATTTCTCCCTCACCTCCTCCCTTTACCCTTCTCTTTTGGTTAATAGAATGCCCACCAGGGCCCTCTGTGTCCATTCCCTGTGTCTCTCCCCATTACAAAACACAGTGTTATGAATAAAGAGTAACATAGACTTATATGAATAACAAAGTACCTGTGGCTGTTAGAAATGCTTTACGAAAACCTGAATGTAAAGTTTCACTGCTGCAAACACCAAAAATCTTGTGTAATGGTGTTGATAAGTTACTCATATTTCCGCAACTGAACCAGGTTAATTCAAGAAATGACATTGACCAGAGTTAAAGCTCAAAGCAGCAAGTTTACTATGGAAAACAAACACAAACACAACAGGTTACATCAAGTGACATCCCGGCAAGGATGAACAAATAATTTCTCAAAGAACAGGGTATTTAAACCTCCTTTAATTACACTGGTCAACAAAAATTTTACACCTTTGGGTGTATCTTATAGAATTTTGGCTGCTAATCATGAAAATCACCTTTAAATGAACCTATCACGCACCATTTTATTGAAATCTTCTATTTTTGCGATTTCTTATTATGGATATTGAACCATGCATGTCTGGTGAACCTCATTTAATAACACAGTCAGAATTATGTTGTCTGTCAACAGGTACGAAAATATCTGTCTTTTGAAGCTGCCAAGATGATTTAACAAAAATGTTTTGCACAGGTATTGACATTGACAGGTTGTTCACATCTTTGGTTTGTGAGTATGACCCATAAGAATGGCGTTACATTTGTGAATGGGAGTGCCGTGCTAAAGAGAAACATTACATTAAAAAGAACTGGCCATTCCATAAGAATTTGGTTCCAGGACAGAAAAACGTGGCACTTGTTGATCCGACAATTATATTTTTGCCTCCTCTTCATATGAAAATGGGACTAATGAAACATTTTGTGAAAGCAGTGGACAATGAAGGTGGTTTTCATTATTTGAGACAGATGTTTCCAAGAATAACTGCCAAGATTAAAGAAGGCATTTTCGTTGGTCCACAGATCAGACATATTATCAATGACAAGAGGCTCGAAGGTCTGTTATGGGGCCAGAGAAAACCGCCTGGAAGGCATTCAAGGATATCGTGGAGAATTTTCTTGGCAACTACAGTGCACCAATCTACATTAAACTGATTGACAAATGTCTTACAGCATTCAAAACCATGAAGTGCAACATGTCACTCAAAATCCATTTTCTACTTTCACAATTGGACTTTTTCCCTTCAAATCTTGGTGCAGTCAGTGAGGAACATGGTGAAAGGTTTTACCAGGACATTGCCATAATGGAAAATAGGTATCAGGGCAACTGGAATCCATCAATGCTGCCTGACTATTGTTGGACACTGCAATGAGATGGACTGGATACTAAGTACAAACGAAAGTCAGGAGCAAAACACTTTCAGCCTTGTTGAACCTATGTAGCATGTCAGAAACATTATGCAATTAAACACGTTATAGTCAATGAGACTTAATTTCATGTTTCTCAACATTCTTACATGATACAGTCAATCTGAAATTGTATTTGTACCATTAACACAATTCATGTTGTTTTCACAGAATATGCAGTCAATTAACACGTTTCTAAAATGCTTACATTGTCTTTACAAACAAGCTTATCCAATAACAAAATTATGGATTTTTTCTTGTCTATTACACACCAGGTCGAGTTTGACCTGTTTTGATAGAGTTAGTGTATGTAGAGAACGTTTTTTTTTTTTGCATTTTGCAATGTAGATTTGGTATTTAATGAAGAAATGTGGTATTAAGCAGAAAATTAACTATTTGGCTTATTGTGTGATGTAGTTCTGTTGCTGTGTTAAAAGTTTAGAAAATGTTTCTTAAGTATAGGTAAACGGTATTCCATTGGGAAGTGGGAAAAAATCTACATAAGCCTGGGAAAAATAATTGTAATCATCTTGAGCTCCCACTTCTTCCACTTGATAAACTCTGATATCACCCACTCAGTAAATTACAGACATAACAGCATTTTTTGGCAGATATATAAATGAAATGTATTATACTGGATAGCTGTATTGTCACCTAGCTGTAAAAAATAAAATAAATAAATTCACAACTGGTAAATTCCATTGGTGGTGGTGACCCACAGTGTATAACCCTCTATAAAGGTAACTTCACAGAGAGTAGCACACCATAGGAAACTTTATTTCCAGAGGGCATTATGAGATGAATGTGTATCTGTACATTTCAGGGTTTCCAACACGTGGTCCTGGGACCTACCCAGGGGTGCAGTCTCTTTTCTATTCCCCAGCACTACACTGCTGATTCAAATAATAAAATCCTCAAGCTCTGATTTTATAAATCAGATGCATAGTGCTAGATATGTAGTGATAATGAAATCATAAAGCTTTTATTATTTTAATCAGATGTGTTAATGGGGGAAAAAGATTAAAAGTAAACCTTAAAAGCAAAATGAAAGTGCTAACCTCTGTGAGATTAAGTGTCAAGTGGATTTCAGCACCCCGCAGACACAGGAAATGTCTGACTGCTGAAAAGACTGCTGAAGAGATCCTCAGGTGGGCTGGGGGTATACGCTGTAAGGCAATACCTTGACGAAGTAACCGCCTCTTCAACTTTCCTTCTGTGTGGTGTGAACTAACCTTTTGGAAGAGCTTGACGATTATTCCATCAAATGTTTTTTTTAAACATGGTCATGTAAGATATGCTCCTACTTATCTCTCTGAATTGGTCCTGCTATATATATTTACACATACACTACAAGACCCAGGCCTCCTTACTTTTTCTAGAATTTCTAAACTAATAGCTGGAGACAGGGCTTTCCCTTACAGAGCTCAACTTTTGTAGAATGATTTGTGAGACACGCACATTCAATGTCAACTTTAGTAGTAAGTAAGTCCTATGATTAAGGGTTTTCTGGCCCAGGGATGTGAAAGTGAATGCCAAGGCATTTGAACCACCCTTGCTGTCTCCAGCTGGTTGGCTCCCCTCTCTCCACTGGAATACCACCTCTCCAATGCTAATTATGGGGGCTGCACATGGCTTACGTGGAAAGTCTCTCAGATGCATTACATGAAGCTTTTTGCCATACTAAAAGTAAAAAGGTATTTTTGTCTTTTCTACGGTTGGCAAAGTGGGTGGATCTATTTTCTGCCTGGTTGGCCCTGCTTATCATTGGACTTTTGGAGGACCTGAACCTCTGGACCATGCCTCAGGACTACCTGGCCTGATGACTTATAGCTGTTGCTGTCCGAAATCCACCCAGGTGGTTTGCTAATCTGGATTCTGCCTGAAGTCACCTGCTGACACAGCCCACCTGTATTTGAATATCTTTATGAACAATGTGTCCTTGAAAGTGCTAAACCCTGTCTCTTATACTATTATATCTGTCTTATACTATGCAGTCTTATACTATTATATCTCCACACAACAAAGTTACTAACCCCTGTACTTCAACATATTTGGGGTTTTAGACTGGGTATCTGTATAAACACTATGTGACAATAGTGTTATAAAAATAGCTTTATAAATTAAATATGATTGATTGATTGAGTGATGATTCATCAGAACAAGTGACATGTAGAGAATAACAACAAGAGACAGGGGATATGGAAAGACAAGTACACAAAACCCAGTAAGAAAAGGAGGGTAGTTCAGAGGAAGTGTGGGGTGAAAGGGAAGACTTGAGTTAAATCATTCCTGTCCCTTTTCTGAACCCCATGCATGCCTTTTCCCCTTTCTTCTCACCAAAGAACAAGGGGTCAGAAGGGACAAGAATGTTTAACAAAAACAAACTACAATATATGTTCTCTCCAATAAAGCCTTGTTAAAAAAAGCTACGAATACACTTCTTTGGAAATAAACCCTTTTTTAAATAAGACACAATGTACAATGCCAAAATAAAATCTGTGGCTTCTGAGATATTCACACTATTTGACCTACAGGTTTTACATTAATAATGTACAGGCGGGTGACAAATGAAAGGAAAAACCTGAATAAATGAGTGGAGGAACATAATGAAAGCAGATGCTTCCATACAGGTGTCCTGAATGATAAAATTAAGCAATTAATATCCTATAATGCTCTGTGGCGTTTATAAAAATGCTGAGCAGGCCCAGTTAACCTCAACTTTGGATCAAGATGGCAAAAGGAAAGGATCTAAGTGACTTTGAGTGTTCATTATTGAGGCATGGATGGCAGAGGCGCTTCAGTCACACAGACTGCTCAACTGGGTAGTGTTTTACAGTTTTTCTCAATCGCAAAACAATAAGTTCAAACCTCTGAATATTTAGTATCTTGTTCACACCAGATTTCAATTTCTTATTAATTTAATCAATTTGAATGTGTTTTGGCACATGTATGCAAAGTAAGTACAACTGTCTACAATTTGCGCAATACCAACATGCACATGGCTTGCTGATCAAAACTGATGAGTTTATTCTCAGTGAAGTTGTCTTACTCTTCACAACTTCTAAACATTCTTTCATCATGTGAGCCATCACATGCAAAATGATCCATTCAATTATCAAAATCGGTCAGACATACATGTATATTCCATAAATATCTATGACATGGAATGTTTGTGATGTCTGCTAAATTGGCAAATTACCTGCCAAGTGACATAATAATGAAATAGGAATTGCAAGGTTTTTCCCCTGGTTCATCGCAAGGGAAAACATTAGATGTGATGTTGACGAAAATCTCCTGCCAGACCAACAAGAGTGACAGGATGTCCAGAAAATGGGAACTTGTAGACTTACGTACTGTGAGGAGATAGAATTTATTGTTTTTTTTATAGAACTACTGGAGGTTTTTTAATTGTTGGTGCGTTTTTTTACTGCAAATGTGAATTTACTGTTCACATGTAATACATTGCTACAAAAATAAATTTACTGTATACACACAAAAGTGCATATCCTTTTTCTGTGTACTACAGTATTGTACAATATTTATGTTACCCAGCAAACTTTAACCTTCTGTTGAAATCGGTATCTAAAAAGCTCAGTGCGGTACAAAAAAGCATTCAGCTAGACAAAACTGACATTTTGTATAGTACAGAAAACAGTCAATGCAAACAAAAAAGTAGAACAAAACTGAAATTTGTATATAACAAATGGTGAAAAAACATCTCAACATTTTGACCAGTACGGCTCACACGATGACAAAAAACTTTTCATTTCGGTGGCAATGGCCAATTTACTGACACAAT
>JACXGI010003509.1:0-61827 GCA_016801175.1 Esox masquinongy | reverse complement strand
AAATCCCTGCTGCAGTGTGTGCAAACCTGGTCAAGAACTACAGGAAACGTATGATCTCTGTAATTGCAAACAAAGGTTTCTGTACCAAATATTAAGTTCTGCTTTTCTGATGTATCAAATACTTATGTCATGCAATAAAATGCAAATTAATTATTTAAAAATCATACAATGTGATTTTCTGGATTTTTGTTTTAGATTCTGTCTCTCACAGTTGAAGTGTACCTATGCTAAAAATTACAGACCTCTACATGCTTTGTAAGTAGGAAAACCTGCAAAATCAGCAGTGTATCAAATACTTGTTCTCCCCACTGTAAGTATACTTTGAGAAAAATATAAATTTTGGTTTAACTATCCCTTTAATTGCTCAAGACCTTAATAAATAATAGACAAGTGGATTCTGGTGCTAACTTTGGAATTTATTTAATAGATGCTGGGGCACCCCAGGAGAGGTTTAAGAACCACTGATGTAGCGGACACTAAAAGGAGCGATTATGATTAACTGTTTTGCTCAAGGACAATCGATTTTTCACTCTGCCGGCTCAGGATTCAATCTTGCAACCTTTTTGGTTAGATGCTCTAACCTCTCTGTTCAGATGCTCTAACCTCTAGGCTTTCTGCTGCAACTAGCCAGTTAGAGCCAGTGACAGGCCCAAACAGCAGTTCTTTGCTGTAACGTTTGCTGTAGAATCATAACCATAAATCAGAAGTCCATAAACAATGGCTAACTTGTGTTTGTAAATTACTTTTAAAAAAAGTGTTCTGTAATTCCTGGTATGATGATTTCCTGTTTATAATTATTCCTCGCACGTGCACGCACCATTTATAAAGGTCTTTATGATGACGACAGATAATGTGATGTACAGTCAAAGATATAGCACAATATTTTAAAATTTTTGAACAATAAATTGCAGACTATACAACGATCATGTTTTCTCCAAAAGAAATAATACCCCCACTGCCGCAATAGCCAGATTAGAAGCTTGGCAGGAAATAACTAGTAAAGTCATAAATGAATTGACATGTGTTCATGTCAATTCATTTACGCATGCATTAATGGGTCATCATTAATTAAAAGGTTTTTTATTTATTGACCACTTTTTTGCCACGCTAATTATATTTAATGTCAAACCTATTAACTTAATTGTGGGTAGCCTACAGTATTTCTAGCCTGAATGACTTTCAACCTTTCGCACTCACACCCACGATCATGAAGTGCTTCGAAAGACTAGTTCTGGCCCACCACAAGTCCTACCTCCCCCAACACTGCATCCCTACCAGTTTGCCTATCAGTCGAACAGGTCTACAGAGGACGCCATCTCCACAGCTTTACACTCTACCCTGACCCACCTGGACAAAACCAACACCTATGTGAGAATGCTGCTCATTGACTTTAGCTCAGCATTCAACACCGTCGTCCCCTCTACGTTGGTCAACAAAATCTACGGATCAGCCTTTCTCTCTGTAACTGGACTTTGGACTTCCTAACTAACAGACTCCAGTCTGTCAGGTTAGACAACTTCAACTCCTCCACCCTGATACTGAACAATGGTGTTCCACAAGGCTGTGCGTTGAGCCCCCTCCTGTACTCCCTCTTCACCCACGACTGCGTTCCTGTACACAGCTCCAACATCATCGTCAAGTTCGCAGACGACACCAGGGTGTCAGGCCTGATCAGTGACAATGACGAGTCAGCCTACAGGGAGGAGGTCAAGTGCCTGGCGGCACTCTGATAACAACCTGACCCTCAATGCAAAGAAAACCAAGGAGCTCATTGTGGATTACGGGAAATCTAAAGGCTGCAGTCACGCTCCAGTTCTCATCGATGGCACTGAGGTGGAGCGTGTGTCCAGCTTCAAATTCCTGGGTGTCCACATCTCTGAGGACCTCTCCTGGTCCCTCAACACCTCAGCCGTGGTCAAAAGGCATGGCTGTGCCTGTACTTCTTAATTAGGCTGAAGAAGGCCAGCCTGTCTTCCAAGATCCTTGTGAACCTCTACCGCTGCACAATCGAGAGCATTCTGACTAACTGCGCCACAGTGTGGTTTGGTAGTTGCTTCATAGCCGACCTGAAGGCCCTGCAACGGGTGTTGAAAACCGCCCAGCACATCACGGGTATCCAACTCCCAGCAATTGTAGACCTCCAGCGCAAGCGGTGTCTGCGCAGGGCACTTGGCATTACCAGGGGCCCTTCACACCCATGCCGCAAACTGTTTGCCCTCCTCCCAACAGGCAGGCAGTGCAGGTCTCTCCGTTCTCACACCAGCAGGCTCAGGAACAGTTTCTTTCCATCTGCTGTAACTCTGCTAAACTCTGTGACTTTCCATCACTAACTATGCCCACCATTTGTACTAATGGACTCTGTCACTGCCTTACAAGTCTGATAAGATTGTTCCGTTTACGTGTCATTGCTGCTATTCCTTAATTTCATTTGCACATGCCAACTTGCACCTTAAACTTGCACATTTAGAACTGCCACTGTACTTGCATTTTCAATTGTTACATACACATGTCTACCTCGGGAACCTCATTGCTTCTATCCCTGCATTTCAGTTGCAAATGCCACCTTACTCCTACAATTTGCCTCAATTGCAAATTCAGAATGCCATTGAGAATTGCCACAACTATTTATCTCACTTGTACATACATTATACTTAATACCTGTACATTTTCTGTAAATTTTCCACTGCACTTTTAGAATTGCCATATGTAATGCATTTGCATTAATTGCACACCCATACATTCCACTTAATACACACCTATACATATTCTAAATACTTGTACATTTTTCTGCACTCCTCTATTTTCACTTCTAGTTAGACGCAAACTGCATTTCGTTATACTGTACTTGTATTGTTCAATGACAATAAAGTTGAATCGAATCTAATCTAGTAATATGGTTTTATGAAATTCATAATTAGTTTTTTATGACAACACATTGTGTTTTTGTTGTAACCAAATGGGAGCAAAAAGATCTTGGGGCACATGGAAACTAAAAACATCATACATGCAATTAAATTGCTAGTTGGAAAAATCGCAAAGCAATACTCAGTCAAAGTGAAATCAAAATTGGTTACATTGGACATATACAGGTTAAGTTGACCAGACAAATGATTGACTGTTTGGAAAAAAATATCGCTAAATAATTCTTCTGAATGATGTGAAGAATCTATTCAAGGTTTATTTACTTGGACAGAATAACATCAACTTAACCTAGTAGGCAGCAGGTTTGGTTCAGAGCATTTGTTGCTGTGGTTTCTTATCTGGCTGCGCTTCCAGCTGTCTTTCTGGTGCCAAAAACTGTTTACTCAAGTCCCTAATCCAGCTTCCTGGAATACACCTCTGGACTTCAGCTAATAACAAGCTTTTTTTAACCTCCCAATTTAGGCTGGATTTGTAATATGTTGTTTATACAGTGCAGTGCTTAAGTAGTTGGACCGTTACACAAGTTTTGTTTTTGCTCTGTACTCATGCACACTGGATTTGAAATGAAGCAATAAGAGGTTAAAGAGGCTGCAGACTGTCAGCTTTAATTTGAGGGTATTTGCATCTAGAAACTGAGGACCATACTGAGGACTAATCAAAACTCTTGAATACATTCCTCACTATTAGCGCTTTGTTGCAAATCATTCGCATTCTTTGACTTCCTGATGTCTGCGACCCATAGCAGTCCTCAGACACTAGGTATCTTTCCTGATTATACACTGCCAGGCCTGTACTGCCCCCATGTTAATTTCCTGTTTGTTTCTGGCATTTTTGCTTTCAATCTTGACTTTAACAAGTAAAACACATGGCCGATTAGATTCTGGTCAGGTGATTTTCTTAGCCAATCAAGAACAGTTCACTTTTTGGCCCTGAAAAACTATTTAACTAAAGTATGTTTAGTGTTGTTGTCCAGCTGCAAGGTGAAGTCCCATCAAATGAGTTTTGAAACATTTGATTAGAGCAAGTAAATATTTCATACACTTCAGCATGTATCCTACTGCTGCCATCAGCAGTTAGAGAATCAATAGCTAGTGAGCCAGCTCCAGTGTCAGCCATACATGCCAAAATATGACACCAACTCCACCTTATTTCACGGATAAGTTGGTATGCCAGTTGCTTTTTTCCCCTCCATGCTTTCCTCTTTCCATCAATCTACAGCTCCGGAAAAAATTAAGAGACCATTGCATCTTTTTCTTTCCTTTCCACAAAAGTAGAAAAGGAAGGTTTTGAGTGAGGAACAGAAGGGTTAAAATTAAGAGACCACTGCAAATTGAACGCTTCTGTTCCTCACTCAAAACTTTCCTTTTCAACTTTTTTGGAAAAAGAAAAAGATGCAGTGGTCTCAATTTTTTCCGGAGCTGTTGGTAATTTGTCTTTTTAGTATTTTTTAGGCCATCCTGTTCTTGCGACTAATCAGTGTTTTTGCATATTGCAGCCCAGCCTATAGTTTGACAGGTAAAGTCATCTGCAAAAGGTAGTGACTGACCCATCCACATCTACCACCTGAACCGTGTTCCTGATCTTTCATACAGTTCTCTGTTGTTGTTTTTTATTAGGGTGACCCTTCTTTGGTCATCCCCTGTAGAGGTCTTCCATTGTCTATCTGGTCATTTCCCATAGCTGATCAAACCAGTGTTGTTTTCTTCTTAATGTACCAAACTTTCGGGCTACTTGCTGCTTTGGTCATCATCTTGTCAGCAACTGACTGCAAATGCAAACACAAAATCAAGAAACGACTAGACGTTGACAACTCTTGTGCATTTACTAATGATGTAAACAAACACACCTGCCTAATAAAAGACTGCTGTGAAGCGTATAGTCCAAATTTTGGTACCCTAAAATGGGGGTCATTTTCCAAAACTGGTGTTTTTTAAAAATGGTTCATCCACTATACAAAGCTTAAACAACAAATGTAAAATGTATGCAATGCACAGTATGCACATTATCTATAAGTAGGATCACTCCTTGGCCATGAAATCCCAAGTTTGAAAGCGAGTGGTTCTGATGACATTGTATGCATGTTGGCAGAAACATGATATAGTATACAATTTTGGGGATCCGCTTTGGCTCAACTGTGCCACATTTACAACCAGTGGCCCAAAAAAACAGAATGCATCTGTAAGGTTTTTGGTGCATTTTTCTTTCCCTCCACAGGTAGTTCTGCCTCTACCCCTCTGTCATTTGGCCGGCCACCTCTCTCCCTGTCCTTACACCAGCTGACCCAGCCCTCCTTGTGCAGTCCCAACTCCTCTTTTCCTCAGGTAGGTGCCCTTTATTCTAAAAGACAACACCCCACTAACGACATTACATTGAAAGTCTTTGGTCCCTAAGTGCATACCCATTAGCGGCTCACCTACTAGCTTTCAGACATGGCTATGTAATGTGGTTTTGGACGAGGGCTATTAGTGGAGTCTGCCATGGCAAATATTGGAGAAGTTTCTACAGACAAAGAAATTGTCACCAAAAGGATATACACCACTTCTGTAATATGGAACTGGTTCTTTCTTTTTTTTCATCTGATGAAGAGCAGGAATAAACGGTCTGAAAGATATGATGAAGAGTAGTACAGACAAAAACTGGCAATACCACCAACATTGTCTCATCTGAAACATTTTGATCCAGTTGAGTACACTGACAGCATGACTTGGCAGTTGAACATGCCGGCCCTTTTGTTTGTCCAAAACAAAAACAAACAACTATAATAACAGTATATAAAAAAGAAAAGATTGTTGAAAAATCGTGAATATATCGTGATGTGACTTTTAGGCCATATCACCTAACCCTAGTGCAGGTCTTCATTGGTCCACAAGATAAGAAATTCCGAGATCAGACACGGGACCAAAGTTCGGTCTGGGTCTAAAATATCGACTCTTTCCTCGGTTCTGGGTCGTGTCTGACATAATTGTGACAAGTCTCGGGTATGTGCAATTATGTTGTATTTATCGACTGAACACAAATGGACCCTTCCTTTGTAACTTGAATGTCTGAGATAATGAGTACTTTCGAAGCTTGTTATCAAAAAGTGGAACTGACTGCATGTTAACAAACTCCTTATTAAAATGTGTTCAAGTCTACACCAAGGATTACTCTTTCCCCTTTATATAATTTCTGACAATCGATTACATACAGTGGTGCTCAAAATTTTGCATACCCTTGGAGAATTGGTAATATATGTACCATTTGTAAAGAAGAAAACGTGAGTGAGCAGGCCAAACACATCTTTTATTTCTTATGGGATTCACATTCAACTGTCGGTCATAACAGAATGGCACAATCATGAAACAAAACATGGCAACAAAGAAAAAAATGAACTGACCCCTGTTCAAAAATCTGCATACCCTCAGTTCTTAATGCTGTGTATTGCCCTCTTTAGCATCAATGACAGTGTGCAGTCTTTTGTAATAGTTGTCTATGAGACCCCGAATTCTTGCAGGTGGTATAGCTGCCCATTCATCTTGGCAAAATGCCTCAAGGTCATGCAAAGTCTTTGGTCGTCTTGCATGAACAGCACGTTTGAGATCTCCCCAGAGTGGCTCGATGATATTAAGGTCAGGAGACTGTGATGGCCACTCCAGAACCTTCACCTTTTTCTGCTGTAACCCCTGGAGGGTCAACTTGGCCTTGTGCTTAGGGTCATTGTCGTGCTGGAAAGTCCAAGAGCGTCCCATGCGCAGCTTTCGTGCAGAAGAATGCAAATTGTCTGACAGTATTTTCTGATAACATGCTGCAATCATCTTGCCATCAATTTTCACAAGATTCCCCGTGCCTTTAGAGCTCACACACCCCCAAAACATCAGTGAGCCACCACCATGCTTCACAGTGGGGATGGTGTTCTGTTCAATATAGGCCTTGTTGACTCCTCTCCAAACATAAAGCTTATGGGAGTGACTCGTCACTCCATATTTCAGTGTGCCAGAAGCTGTGGGGCGTGTCAAGGTGTTGTCAGGCATATTGTAACCAGGCTTTCTTGTGGCATTGGCACAGTAAAGGCTTCTTTCTGGCAATTCGACCATGCAGCTAATTTTTGTTCAAGTATCATCGTATTGTGCTCCTTGAAACAACCACGTCTTTTTTCAGAGCAGCCTGTATTTCCCCTGCGGTTACCTGTGGGGTTTTTTTTGTATCCCAAAACAATTCTTCTGGCAGTTTTTGCTGAAATCTTTCTTGGTCTACCTGACTTTGGCTTGGTATCAAGAGATCCCCGAATTCATAAGTGAACAGTACTGACTGGCATTTGCAAGGCTTTGGGTATCTTTTTGAATCCTTTTCCATCTTTATAAAGTTCCATTACCTTGTTACGCAGGTCTTTTGACAGTTCTTTTCTGCTCCTCATAGCTCAGTATCTAGCCTACTCAGTGCATCCACGTGAGAGCTAACAAACTCATTGACTATTTATGCGCAGATACTAATTGCAATTTACAAAGCCACAGGTGTGGGACTTTCACCTTTAATTGCCATTTTCACCTGTGTGTGTCACCTTGTGTGTCTGTAACAAGGCCAAACATTCAAGGGTATGTAAACTTTTGATCAGGACCTTTTGGGTGATTTCTGTTATCATTATGATTTAAAAAGGAGCCAAACAACTATGTGATAATAAATGGCTTCATATGATCACTATCCTTAAAGAAAATATGACAGATTTTCCATTATCTGTCATATTTTCAAAATCAATGTCAAAATTTCACAATTTCTGCCAGGGTATGCAAACTTATGAGCACTGTATGAACACTGTAGGTGGTCATTATCATGTTTCCATACTTTTACAGAATGTTTGGGAATGATGGGATGTTATTATGTCATTTGTAAACAACATATAGAAATGTAGGGTAGGAATGTTTTTGCGTGTTGGGACAGAATAGAAACCAGTGTATAAAAAAATCAAGAACATGTCAAACTTAAACACTACTCGGACCTGTGCGCCATAGCTAATCAGAGCAACAGTAGACGGATATGCTGCTAAGCCACTTGCCCCACAGTGCCATCTCATTCACTGAGTTTACAGGTTGAATCGTGACTTTATATAAGAAGTGGTCAAACTAAGGCCCGCGGGCCGAATGCGGCCCCGAGGAAATTCCATCCGGCCTGCAAAGCAATTCTTTCCCTCACGCGTTTCGTAACAAAGTAGTTTTGAGGGGAAGTAAAATGTAACTCACCTGCCCGTTCTTATAAATATGAATCTTAATTCAGAATTTAGACTTTATAATGGACCTACTGTATAAATGTTTGCCCTTTTCTGGCCTGCAAATCCTTTATGATTAATAAATTACAAAACAAATGTTGCACTCCATTTAATTACAAAATCCTGATGTGGCCCCTGAGCCAAAATGTTTGCCCTCCCCTGCTTTAGATCATCCCTGAATCTTTAAATGCATATACTTAGATACCGCATCATTCTCTTTGTATTTGGGATCGTACCAGTCCTGATCAAAAAAATGAACAGGTAGGCACTCTTTCCTAGTCGTGCTCATCAACAACAAAAGAGCATCAACTAGACAGTGAGATGAGATCAAATATAATGAGGTATGGAAGACAAACCCATTCAGTGTTTTTCAACTGTTTGTCAATATTGCACTCTGACTTCTTCAGCCTGTCTGCCAATGGATGTTTCTGTCCCAACCTGGTCCCAATTCACATGACAACTAAACAGGACCTTGCATGTGTGACCTATTTGAGTTATGTCAATAACATGCTACTTTTGGATAATATACATTAACTTCAGTATAGCTAGTGAAATGATCCACATCCACATTTCCCCTGCCTGGCTCTGCATCATAGCCCTTAAGCGCTTGGAGATTTTCCCAGAGGGTACTGGAGAACTGGCTAGATGTATGGTAGCTATCTAAAAACAAAATGGGAATGGGGGAAAGAAGATCATTGAAAATTCATCCGTCATCTTGCCATCTAGTTTGTGGGTTTTTTTTTAAGCCGCCTTTGGGAGTGTGCACTGTTTCAGTTTAAATGACCCCATATGTTGAAAAAAATCTGTCAGCATGAACTATTGAAGGCAATGATTATCATAAATCATTTTATTTTGGCTAACCAACTGTAGTTAGACAAGTAATTATATTACATAGCTGTTACCGGAAAATGTATTGTACTTGGTTAGGCTTGGTTATTTTTAAGAACATGCGTCTTACATGTAGCCTACTCTACAGCACATTTTCGCCAATATTGATATTTTAACCTATTTATGGAGATGGCTGCACTGTGTTGAGTTTTATCTCGCTCAGAGTCTACGTTTGAGCCTTGACTGTGCTGTCCCCATGGGTGACCAAATATGCCAGCATTTTATTTTTTTGGGGAACCAGTTTGCTGTATTTGTATCAAAAGTGTTTATTTTTAAATTTGTTCTCTTTTTATTCTTTTGAAATAGTAAATAGTTTTTGTTTTCAGTATTTTTTCCATGACTTATTATTCTCAAGGCTGTCTCTTCTCCCTGCAGTAGATATAGGCTGAGCAATGTTTGGAATGATTAATACGAATTACATTACAGTATTGAACAGCAATGCATGAGGATGGCACCGTTCATATCGACGTATGGGCAATGAAGTGCCACTTTTAAATTCCTGTCCCAAAAAATATGTGAACGGTAAAAAGAGTAATTATATTCTTTCTCCCCATTGATTGTAATTCCTGTTAATTTCTGTTTACTATGCCCTTTCTTCAGAACCAACACTGTGATGTCGACCCCGCTGGAAATAAAGGGTCGATGTGGAGTCCGTCCTCGGAGTGTGAAATGACAACACCTCCCGCCTCCAGGGGCATCTCCCCAGCAAATGTTCCAGAGCTATACCTAAGTGCCTCCCAAGCCCCCAGCCAAACAGCCACTGCATCAGGTCAACTGTTATTATTTTTGTTTAATGTTTACATGCTTATTTGCCTTTTGTTAATTCTGGTCAAAGTGTGTGTAAAGTGCTGTGAATGGAAATATCTTTCAAATAACAAGCTACTGTATATTTGAAGCCAGCGAAAAAAATACTGAAAAGGAACAGTAAGAGTAGAATTGGCGCACATAGAGCAGATCACCAACTTGCCAGACTTGCCTTAAATGTGGATAACATATTTACAACTTAGATTTAATGTTAATTTGGTCAGCTCTTCCACAAATATTCACCTGCTAAGGTAAATAGAGCAAATAATTCAGTTGCAGTTAGTATACTTGCCGGTGCTACAAATTGATTTGTGGGTATTTTGATAGGCTGTTATGAACCTCTCCCTCTTAGCGTTATGTGTTCTTGTTTAACGCAGGTGGGAAATGTCTCAATTCTGCCCAGACTCTTACAGATGATTTTGAGCATGAGAGTTTATGCTCTAATGCAACCAACCAGGTATGTACTTGAACAGAAAATGTTTACTACCAGAAGCTTTTTTGATACCAGAACTGCAAATCACCTAAGATGGTTATTTATTATATTGGCAAGTTCTCTCGCAGTACACATAATAACGTCCAAAAAGAGTGTCTGCAGTGCCAGAGTATGATGAACTGGACTCCCTGTCTGAAATCACGTAAACCGAGCAGTCACTGCCCGCAGGGAATGAACCCAGTCAAAGGGAGTTAGTCTGCTCCAGTTTTTTTTTAGGTTATGGTTGTGCAGTTTAGGTGCTGGTTGTGCTCGTTTGTGTGTTTTGAAGCTACGGGTCCGTCCGTAAGACTCTTCGTCAGCTAATATGTGTATCTGCCTCGACAGCTGAAGCAAAAACTGACCACAGAAGCGGAGAGAGCGACCCCCGAGGTCAGCGGCAGCGAAGGTCAGCTGCTTTGCTTATCTCCCGAGGAGGGCCCCGGTTTCCTCTGCGTCATTGCTTTAGCACACTTCATAGGGCTGACGTTAAGGACAAATGTGGTGCCCTTATGACCCATTGTTCGCTGGACTGGACTTTTGGGTTTCCCGTGCCATGTGGTTTAAGTAGAGGCATCGTCTCAATCAGCCAGAACCTGCTTAACAGGACTTGGGGTTCAAGTAGTATTTAGCTTGCTTTTCAAACATTGTGCTTAAGCTTGTCAGGACTAATCAGATTACCAGGTTTGGACTTATGGTACTATTCCATTGGTCCCATTGATCTGGCAAGCTCAATGTAGTGCAGCTCATGTATTTGGAAGAAAACAAACTATAACCAATGTTTTGTACTTCATGCTTTGTGCCCTGTATTTTGTCAGACGCTACTTCAAAGAACATGTTTTTGACCGAGGTCTCAGACTACATCAAAGATCAGGACCTGGACATGAGGCAGAGGATGGAGAAGGAACAAAACGATGGTACAACATTTGAATTCATCTGTGTGTCAACTTGGCCCCCCTATTCCCTATGTAGTCTTCCACTTCCTTTGACCAGGGTCCTTTGGACTGGTAAAAACGATGCTCTCTGCTCAAAAATCGTACGCTCTAGAGCAGGTCTAGGCAACTTTTTGGCGCATTGAATTTTGACATTCCACAGAGGAATTTTCCTTCGATATGTTTTTCAACATCTATAACCGTTTCCACTTGCAATTTTGATTCAGACACCTGTCTAGAGTGTTGTGTTTAGACTTTCATTTCTGTTCTCAGCTTTAGGGAGTGGGGTGTCCTTTCAAACACAGCCTGCAATAATCATTTCCGCTTCACAAAATTTTATATATCCCCAGAGTCCGTTTGAAACATTTGATCAATACACTTTTCCCCCACTGCGGTTTGACAACATTACAGATGAGCTACGAGACCTGGCAGAGAAACACCAGGCAACAGGGTCATACCACTCCTTCCACAGCACTACAGAGACCGTAACCAGGCCTGAGGAGGAAGAAAAGAAGATCCTCCCCTCCGTCAACCAGGGCCTCATCAAGGATCCCCAGCATCTGGTGTCCACGCCTGACAACAGCGAGGGCTCTGCGGGGGGAGGGGACCCACAGTTCCCCTGGTCCTTCCGACCATGCTTCACCCCCATCGACAACCTTGGTCATGGCTTTGGCTTGTCTCAGAGCCCCTACCGAGGTGTGGAGGAGAGGCGCTCCGGCTTGGGTGGCCTATTCTCCTCCCCGAGTCACTTTGGGGACCAGGCGCCTCCAGTCTATGAACCTCTGTTTGAGCTGGCCCTGCCCAGGGCCGCCTCTCTGTTTGTGTGGAGGAAGTCGGCGGAGGCGCTGGCGCAGAGGGGCGTCAGCGATGGGGGGGAGAGGGATGATAACAGGGGGCAGGAGGATGGGGACGAGGCGGCGCACGTCTCCCCGCTGGATATCCTGGATCGCCTCATTCAGCACGGCAACGAGACCTATGACAAAGTGCTCAAGAGGTGAGAGGTTGCGATCAGCCAAGTGTATTCAGCTGTTGTCTTTGTAGATGTCGCTCTATATAAGTCTGAGCGGCCAAGCCAATTTCTTCCGTAGACTTGTACTCCGTTCATGTTGTGTTCTTGTGCGCAGATCAGGGTTCACTAAAAGTGGGTTGTCTGTAGTTTGTTAGAAAACTCTCATGAATTGGCTGCACGGGGGTGACACACCGGAATACTGGCCACTCGGGTCACATGATCATCCATCTTAACTCTCCATCTGAGTGGGAACCTTGCACACCAATCATTTAGAAGACAAAATAGGTGACATCAGATTCTGATTGAAACAGAGAGACCTGCTGTTCACCTGAACCTCATTTTGATTGGGATATTGAATGGTGGTGATCACGTGACCCTCTATTAGAATCTCTCTTTACTGTGTGTCTTTTTGTTAATTACAGATCGCCCATGCCAAACAAGTCTGTGGACTGGACACACTTTGGAGGTAAACAGAGTGTAAAAGCTAAAGGTATTGCAAAATTACCCAACCCTACTATGCCATGCTGGGGGAGAGGACCACAACGCTATCCCATATTTTTCTGTTCTTTCTCTGGTATTTATTTCCTTCCTGTCTTCTGGTTTGTGTTCCTTCAAATGGGTTCCTATCTTTCTTTGAAAAATGTGCCTATCTGCTGATGGTAAAAGTGGATTTGTTTTTGTTTTTTTATTTTTATGTTGACCTGGAACTGGGGGAGGGAGAACTGATCCTTGATCTGTACTCCGGGGATACTCCTTTAACTGTCAGCCTGTCCCTCTTGTTCCTCTCCTGCAATCTCTCCTGTCTTTGAATTCCATTGACCTTTTTCACTAAATTGCATTTGGCTTGTTTTGTGGTTATTATATGAATTTACTGTCTTGTTGATTTTAGCGTTTTGCTATAGAGTCAACAGTTGAATGTCCTTTCAGACAATCTGCACATACATTGAGAAGGTTAATGCTAAAATCAGTGCACAGTACCGTTTTAATGTAATTAAACATCCTACGGCCGCTACTACTGTATTGTTTGCTGTGACAAATAAAAATTGAAAAAGGATATTTCACTTGAATGATTTTACTTTTCAGGATGAAAAATAATAACAAATAATGCAATAATATCCCAGAATCATATTTGATTTTATGCTTGTGTCTTTGTGCCCTGGACAGGCGCCACCCCACTGGACGAACTGCACACACTACGCAGTCAGCTCCTTCTGCTCCACAACCAGGTTCTGTATGAGCGCTACAAGAGAGAGCAGCACGCCATCCGCAACCGCCGCCTGCTCCGACGCATCATCAACGCCACGGCCATGAAGGAGCAGAACAACTCCATGGTAATCAAATAGAAATCCCTCTTTGAAGGAATGCCCAGTAAATGCTGGATCGCATTGCTTAGCTGTCGAGGGGAAAAGTATGTCACCCTAATTGCTTCCAGGTTGTTGCTGTAAATGAGAATGTGTTATCAGTCTACCTATCTGGTAAAATAAGGGCTAATAAATGTGTTTTCAGTATATTTTTGCTGCCAAATCGAAAGCAGTGATGTTTCTTGTTGGTCTCATTAGAGCAACCTGTAGCAAAATGTGTTGTAGAGAAGAGAAAACAAGCGTTTTGTATTGATGTTTACAAGGTCCTCCCAGTTTGTAAATTCACTTCAGAGTTAAGGCTAATGAACTGGACCCCGATAGGTGAATTACTTTTCTTAATACTTTGGTGTGATGTACTGAACATTTCTTTTTTTATTCTATTAGCTGTAAAGTATGTTGTGATTTTAAAGCCATGCTAAATGAAGTTTGCTGTTGACCTGGTGGCAGAAGGCACAGCTGAAGATGCAGGATGTGGAGATCCAGTCCCTGCAGGCCAGCCTGGTGCAGGAACAGCAGCGCTGCCGTCGCTTGAAAGAAGACGCGGATGCTGAGACGGCCTGCCTCCGCAGCCAGATTCAGCAGCTGCAGCGGGACTATGACCAGTACCTCGCCAAGGCTCAACAGCTGCAGGTACTCACGTGCACAGACAGGTGCATTCCACAAAAACAGTCACACGGACAGTGCATAGACGCTGTTAGGTAGTAATACTAACGACCGTGAATGAACAAACTGATTGCAAAGATAGGTGTTCCCACTCAAAGTTAAACAAATATATGTAGTGGCTAGCTACCGACTGTTGTTTTTTGGTAAGTTTTGTTCATTCACAAGCGAACCCGAGACATTGTGCATATGAATGTGAGAAGAGCTGTTGTAGGCCTACCGTAGCTGTCTCTGAGTGTGCACAGGCCGGAGTGAGCACAGGGCATGTGTACAGAGGTTGGCGAAATAGGAGACTTGTGTGTTGTCGATAACTTATGCCTTAACCACATCTACGGTGTCATTCCACAAACTTTTACGGACACATCATCTGGTTATGTGTGCAGCTGAAGTTAAACATTCACTATTTTCTGCCATTTACACAAAGCTGTTTTCCGCCTACAAATCGACTCATACAATGAGTCAGTCCAACGCATGCACCAGAACACTCAGCAGCTGCCTCTGCAAGGCAAAGTTACAAGACAGTCCAGCGTTCCACTGGAAATGAATGAACCTGTGGTTTACCAAAGCCCACCAACACCGTCGGGGTGATGGTGGTATTTGCCAAAGCTTTTATCTGACTTAAACACTGCACAAAGCTACCAATGCCCAGCCTCCTTATAAATTCAGCCAAATGCTTAACTATCTAGCTACTTAAACCAAATGACACAGCACTAGCTACTGATATCTCCCATTATGATTGTCAAAAGAAATCATACTGAGCGATGTGACAAGCAACTGTCCTGGGTTACTGTGGAAGCTTGAAATTTGACATATAAATAAAATATCTCTTATTGTACACTGCTCAAAAAAATTAATGGAACACTTAAATCACACATTGGGTCTCGATGAATGAAATATCTTAAAGATCAAAATCTTTACTCTACATTGTGCATTTTGTTGAGAACAAAATGACGTAACAAAGGTCAGTGGAAACTAAAGTCACCAATCGATTGAGCGCTGGATTCAAACTCGCACCAAAAATCTTAGTAAACAATTGAAATCACAGGCTGTTCTAACTTGCATGAATTTCATCAAGGCAACTCATGTGTCTCAATAATGTATATGGGCACAGGTTCCTGTATGCAGTCTCGACAACGTCTGGGCATGCTCCTGATGATACGGCGGATGGTGTCCTGAGGGATCTCCTCCCAGACCTGGATCAGGGCATCAGTGAGCTTCTGGACAGTCTGTGTCACTGCTTGGTGGTGTCGGATGCACCGATGCATAACGCCTCAGAGGTTCTCAATTGGATTCAGGTCTAGGGAACGTGAGGGCCAGTCAATGGCATCAATGCCTTCGTCATCCAGGAACTGCCTACACACTCTGGCCACATGAGGCTGGGCATTGTCCTGCACCAGGAGGAACCCAGGGCCCACTGCAACACCATAAGTTTTGACGATGGGTCTGAGGATTTCATCACGGTACCTAACAGCAGTCAGGGTACCGTTGGCTAGCACATGGAGGTCTGTGTGACCCTCCAAGAATATGCCTCCCCAGACCATCATTGACCCACTGCCAAACCGATCATACTGGATGATGTTGCAAGCAGCATAATGTTCACCACGGTGTGTCCAGACACTTTCACGTCTATCACGTGCTCAGTGTGAACCTGCTCACATCTGTGAAGAGAACAAGGCACCAATGGCGGACCTGCCTATTCTGGCGTTTTCTGGCGAATGCCAATCGAGCTGCATGGTGCTGGGCTGTGAGCACAGGTCCCAGTAGAGGACATCGGGCTCTCATGGAGTCTGTTTATGACAGTTTGGTCAGAAACATCCACACCAGTAGGCCGCTGGAGGACATTTGGTAGGGCTCTGGCAGTGCTTCTCCCGTTCTTCCTCACGCAAAGGAGCAGATACCGGTCCTGTTGCTGGGTTGATGCCCTTCTACAGCCCTGTCCAGCTGTCCTTGTGTAACGGCCTGTCTCCTGGTATCTCCTCCATGCTCTTGAGACTGTACCGGGAGACACAGCAAACCTTCTTGCGATGGCATGTATGGATGTGCCATCCTGGAGGAGCTGGACTGCCTGTGCAACCTGAATGGTCTACAGGTACCGCGTCCTGCTCCCAGTAGTGACAAGGACACTAGCAAAATGCAAAACTAGAGAAGAATCTGTCAGGAAGGATAAGGAGTGAGCAGTTGTCTGTGGCCACCACCTGCAAAACCATTCCCTTTTTGGGGATTGTCTTGCTGTTGCTTCTTGATGTACCTGTTGTCACTTTCATTTGCACCAAAACAGGTGACATTGATTCACAATCGCTTATGCTTCCTAACTGGACAGATTGATATCCTTGAAGTTTAATTGACTTGGTGTTATACTGTGATGATTACATGTTCCCTTAATTTTTTTGAGCAGTGTATTATAAGTGTTATAATACACTATAAGACTCTGAGGATTTACTTAAAAGCATCTACAAATATTCAAATGTTATGAAAATATATTCTTCTTTATAATGTCATTTGTATACTGATTCTGAACCTTTTCATGGCTATTTCAAAATATCCTGGGATTTGGACAGTATATAGCCCAAGGCTTGTGTACATGTGTATCAATCAATCAATCAAATGTATTTATAAAGCCCTTTTTACATCAGTTGTTGTGCTTTTACAAAACACCCAGCCTTAAACCCCAAGGTGCGAACAACATTAGTGTTGAATTTCAGTGGCTAGGAAAAAATCCCTAAGAAGGCAGAAATAAAGGAAGAAACTTAGAGAGGAACCAGGCTCAGAGGGGTGACCAGTCCTCTTCTGGCTGTGCCGGGTGAACATATTAAGAGTACAAATTGTAATAATTAATAAATGCATGTGGCTGAGTCCAGAGTCTATTTAAACCTAATCCAGGTCGGAAGCATGACCTGATAGACACGGACAGGGACAACATGGGGAGGGGGAGGTGTCAGCACAGTGGCAGCTGAAATCGTCAGGTATCATCTTGATCTGCAACAAAAATAGGAGGACTTTGGACAGGGACAGCAACGAGTCTTTCAAGCCTGGTACTCCGCAGGTGTGAGCCAAGATGACCTCATGTCCTCTTAAGTTTAAAACAAGGCAGGAGACATGGAATATTTAGAAAATGCATTCCTTAGATCTACAAGGATTTATAGTGGAGAAGGAGAACTGACCTTACTCCCCTAGCACAATAAATAGCAGTGTAAGACCTTTGGGCTGAGACAGGGGGGTCCAGTGACACTGTGGCTCTATCCGGGGGAGGCCCCGGACAGGGCCCAACAGGCAGGAAATCAATCCACCCACATTGCCAAGCATCAACCAAAGGGACACCCACCAACCGCAACCACCCCAAATGTATACACACGCACGTGTACTAGGGGTGTAACAATTTTGATTCTAGTTTGAAATAGAAAATTATTAGGTTAGATTTTGAACTGCATAATTTAAAATGAGTTCGCAATTCTGTGATTAAGTGGCCGCACGTCATTGATTTTGGCCAACTGCTACCACCTCCACCATATCCATGCAATTTATTGTGTCCGGTCCTTTTAAAGGAGCTGGCATTAAAGGAATTGCACTCACAAAACTGTTAAAAGCAACAATACCACTCTTTACCTGCAGGCCTATTATTTATTTAACTTTGGCAGTAATAAGACTCTAAGTTAGAGATTCGGCAGCAATAATAAGACCTCCGGTTTTCGGGTTTTGCCCGCAAAATAATAGTCTACAGTGAAACGTTATACGTTTGGCAGCAACAATAATGCCTCGATCACACCTACAGTGTAAAAGTAGAAAGCTTGCAGAACATTTTGTGCAGCTACACAATTATTCAGGATGCCATGATTCTTTACGGATGTTGCATGCTGCTTTTTATAAAATGAGACATGAGAGAATTGTTTTCGCTAAGCATATTGTGTGTCAAATAGCAACCTACATAGGCTACCAATTATTGGCTAGCTAGCAGCTTGCTAACATAACCATATGGGTTTTAGACTTTATAGACTTCATCCCTCTATTAGTCCCATTTCTCATGAAAACTCAACGCAATGAAGATTGTAAAAGCAGGTTACATAACATGGGTTTTATTACAAGCCCTTTAATTAAGATTTAGTTCCTAATTTCAGTTACGGTATTAAACATTACACATCAATTACATTTTTCTTACTAGAAGCAAATGACCAGGCATTCAACTTGACAAATGAAATTGCGCTACTTGGAGTCCATTCTGGTCCATGGTCCTACCATCTGCAACAGTTGATTTTATTGGCCTTGGTCAAGACAAAAGTAGCTACGAAATTCCTCTCCTAAATGCCAAAGCTCTTCAGTCAGTCGGTGGAAGTCGCCAACCTGTTTTCACGTTCTCAACCATTGGTCTCATTGTTGAATGAGCCTATCAATACTATCTTGACTATTTAAAATTTTAATTACCTCCAAGCTTTTAATTTTACAGGGAGATCATATTATAGGCTGTCAAACGTGATAGGCTTGCACATTACATTTTCTGAAAAAATTACTATTAATGTTGTAGTTAGTGAATTATCAAAAAATATATGTTAACATTTTTTATAAGAAAAAGTTTGCTATGAGTGCAAAAAAAGTTCATCATTCACCATTCACTACTGCTTCTACCCTGCTTCCACACATACAATTTGAGGCACACGCTGGATAAATCCAACGCATGCTAAACAAGACCAAACGTTCTGCAACTGCTTCTGCGCTGCAATGCTGCAAGCCAATCACAGCGTTCCTTTTGAAATTAATAAACTTCCGGTGTATCACAGTGCATTGACGCTGTAGGTCTGATCAAGGCTTAAGACTTACGATTTTCATATTTCACCTTCAAAATAAAAGTTGGTGGTGTGGTTACTGTGGATTGTGTACATTTTCAAAGGAAAAACTATTTTGGGGGAAATATAAGGTATTATTGAAATATATTTCAATAATACCTTACAAAGATTAAAGAATATTATAAAGTGGAGTACACTAAGAAATGGCTAGCGCTTAAAAGGAAGATTCGCTATTCTTTTTTCAGATTATCTAGCATAATCCTGGACTGTAGAGACATATATTTTTTTGGAATTATTACAGTTTTGAGGTTTTTGATTTTTATTTTTTATAGGAAGCCACTCTCCAGGCTACAATGGACGTGAATGGGGCAACCGATATAGCATTCGAAAATATATATTCTGTTTTCCAAAACTGGAAGGCCAGGGTATATTGACATAGGTCTCCGTATGTTCTCCGAAAACAATTTGTGCCAGAACGAGTATTGTTTCAATGGTTATCGCTGTTTATTCTTTCTGGAAAATGTATAAGCAGCTGTCATGCAGATGAATCTGTCTGTGAGGAGGCTGTATTTGTAACTGGCTTTGTTTACAATACTGTAGCTCACGCTAGCTAGTATAAACAACTCGCTCAAACAAAAATGCCAACAAGTTCTATTAGCTGCTGGTAAACAGACGCGAATCTGTCTGTGAGGAGGCTTTATCCAGCAACCGGCTTTGTTTACAAAACAGTAGCTCACGTTAGGAATGGGATTTATTGCTACCTAATGCCATCGAGAACCTTGATGTGTCCGTAGATGAGGCTGAATTGGCTCCAGTGTGTGCTGCAGATGGCATTGACTTTCAAGGTCTTATCAATCGTTCAGTTTTGGAAACCTTTCACATCCCCAAAGAAACTGGAAGAGGCAGAGGCCGGTGGGACCAATTGGACAACTCTCAATTCTGTAAGTAGGCATGTAATAGCTATTTGGATAATTCTGTCGTAAGTCTCGTTCTGCAGGAATAGTATGGGGAGTTACTGAAATTATTACTGCTATGGAGCATTGGCATTTTCATACTATTGGGAACAGCCATGTCAGTTATTTTCCCTGACTGATAACATTCCGAAATGAGAGCCTGTCGTTTAGACGGTTAGCTAGATTTAATTTTATTAACACAATAGGGGACTGCACATTCTCGAAAAATGTTGATGAATGTCTGTAAATTGTGCTTGTTGCTAGCTAGTAAACTCCAATGAGGTCAGTACCATAGTTCAGCTGTTTTGAAACCGCACTGCGCTGTTAGCTTGAGTGTGAAAGTTTATAGATGTGAGGTAGTGCATTGTTTATGAAAAATATAGTTTGGTTTCACATAACCATTGATACAATGCTCGTTTTGGCACAATTTTTTTTAGGAGAACATACGGATACCTATGTCAAAACAACATGGCCTTCCCATTTTGGAAAAATCAAATGTAACATATATTTTTGAACGCTACATCGGTTGCCCCGTTAAGTTCCATTTTAGCTCTGGGAGAGTCTGCAGGAAAAATCTGAAAAACTCAAAACTGAAATAATTTAGGAAAAAAATGTCTCTGTGAACTAGGATCATGCTGGATAATCTGTAAATAGGCCCCAGGTTCAAAAATAGCAAAATTTCCTTTAAGTAAGTTAATGTAGAGAACATATCTAATATAAAAATATCCTAATTTTATGTTTTTGTTGGTAATTTGCTTTTGCTCATTAGCTCATTAGTTTTCCATCCCCCCACTGTAATGTACAAAGGATACTTTTTGCAGAAAAACTATTCAGTGCTGCAGTGAATTTATTTTATGAAATATTCAGGAGAGTTTGTACAATTACAAATATAATGTGGAATCATTGGGCACTGTATGCTTAATCCCGCAACACTATATTTTCTACTCCCTCTTTAACACCCAATGCAACACACCATACTATACATGGAATTCATATTGGCTCATTAGTTATTAGCTAGTGGCTTTTATTGATATATAGAAATTGATGTAAGTGGAAAGAAAACACTCACTCAACCTACTATCCCAACTACATTTACAGCAAAACTACCAATAAACTCCACTCAATAGCGAAGCTTATGGCAATGGATCTGCAGCCTTGCCAAATAAATGCCAAGGTGTAAATAGTTATATTAAAATAGGCAACAAGTTCTGGACATAGTTGCCACCAATTGAAAAAATGTTTGATTGGAATTGTTGTACTTTTTGTTAAACTGTCTGTTTCTTATTAAGTTTACTTCCACCACAAATAGCATCTATGAACTGTATGGCTTTTGCCACTGGCCGTTTTAACAGCTTAATCCTTGGAATAGTCATAAGAATTGAGCAATCGCTAGCGAGACAGAAGATGAACTTTACACTGCCAAAGTTATTTAATTTCATGGCACAACAATGTTAGTCTTTCTTTCATTCGTGAATGACATTGATACAATAACTATCGATATAGGTGACGATTAGTGACTTTTTCGTCAAGTGAAAAGGCAAGAAAATTGTGGGGTTGTGATCTTTTACTGCACAAGGGGTTGTGATCTTCTGTATATTACCCCAAAAAGCATGTTCACATGCGTACTTCGAAACTCCACCAGAAATAGTCGTAATATAACCGTAAACAGTTTTATTTTAGGCTTACTCTAACGTAGCTACTGAAGTTTGTAGCCATTTAAGTTTTTGTCCGTCCTGAACAAATCCAAATGCATTATTTATTTTGACTGTGGCAAGGCTCGAACATCGGTCCCCTGCATGGCAGTCCGTGTCTCTAACCACTGCGCTATTTAACAAGGGTCAGTCACTCACTCAGTCACTCACTCAGTCACACACTCAGTCACACACTCTGTAAGAGGCATTCGCTCTTCTTGGCTGGCTCCGCTGACGTGGTCCGGCAAACAGTCGATAAATGGAGTTGAATCATGTCCTTATAATCAAAATTCAAATTGAATCGAGGATTTGAAGAATCGTTACACCCCTAATGTATACACACACACACACACACACACACCCCACACACACACACCCTGAGTACCGCATGGTTATAAGTGAGGCATTACAAAGATAATAGGGTGTCATTTTGAACAGAAAATGACTTTTTATTTGCTGTACAGAGTGAGCTACAGGAATGCCAAAGCAACATAGGAGAGCTGGAGGCAGAACTACAGAAAGCCAACAATGAGGCATACAACACCGAACACCAGCTCACCCAGCTGACCTTCAAGGTGCGTTTATAATCAAGTAAAACGACTTAATTCAAACCACCAGTCCTTTCACATTTTGTTGCAGTACTTAGACATAAAACAGAGAATGGCATCATATATAACGTTGTTTCGCTCCTTCCTCGTATCCCTGTTCAGCTAACCAACAGTGAAACTCTTCAGCAGCAGATGTACCTATTGAACAAACAGCTGCTTCTGCTGGGAGAGACCAAAAAACTGTGCCTGCAGAAGTTACAATGCTTGGGACCAGAGGGCAACAAGGTCAGATTCTGAAAATTATCTACATATTCTTGTTAAAAATTTCCTGGGTGATGGTGATGAGCGTGGTAAATTGACTACTTTATGTATTGATAGGAATACTGAATTCTTGTCAGGGTTCAAACCTTGCTTGCGGATTAGCCCAGGTATCCCGGGAGGGCTGGTTTCGGGTTGTTGGAAATAGAATATGGCATTTTATTTGTCTAGGGAAGTCAGATATCTCAACATTGACTGGCCAGAGTTAGCTGGGAATTGTTGTTATGAAGCAGGGTTTTACTGTTTTCATGGAATTGGGGAAATGCAAGGTGAAAGTTTATTATTGTGCTACTGCTTACCTCAAGTAAGTAAGAAAGGATTAATTTCTGAAGTATTCAAACAGTACCTACTTATTGTTCCAATGCATTTAGTCAGGCATGCCAACTAATTAGATTTAGTGAAAATCATTTGTCCTACTAATCGGCCTTTCAGCCAAACAGATTAGCTCTGTACACATATACACCAGTTAGGAGATGCTTTTATCCAGAGCGACTTACATTAGTGACGGTAAAAAAATTTTCATACTTTTACATCCTGATCCCAAGTGGGAATCGAACCCACAACCCTGCCGTTGCAAATGCAGTGCCGTATTAACTGAGCCAATATAAACAACCTGTTGGTGGAAGCACTGATTGGGCCGTCTGTGTTAACTTTGCCACAGACTATAAACCATTTCCCTGTCCTTTGTTCACGCCGCCTCAGGAGCTGCAGATGTTGCAGTCGTCCATGGGAAAAGAGCAGGAGCGTCTTCATCAGAGCATACGTCAACAGAGCCAGCGGCTGGAGGCGGCCCATCAACGCATCGGGGACCTGGAAGCCCAGTTGGCCAAGAAGGAGCACCTCATCCTAGAACTAAAGAAGTTCCTGGAGGACGTCAAGAGTCAAGCCAAGTAAGGGCCCCCAATTTCCTTACTATTTATTAGTAATCCTCCTTTTCCCAGTAAGTTGACTGAGAACACGTTCTCATTTACAGCACTGATACTTTTAAGGTGGATGGATGGTCTGAATCCTGTAGCTGACAAGTTTAGCAACAGCTAATGGGGATGTTACGAACCCTGTGGCTCTAGCAGTCTAGGGTGGATGGTACAGAGACCCGTAACATAAAACTCATGCAAATTAGTGTAGTGTCAATGAACAGTGAGAACAAATGACACAGACAACCAAAGCTGCCATCAAACATAAAACATTTATTATAAACACACGGTAAAGGGGTTAGGGAAAAGGGGCTGAGCTGGACCCAAGAAATGAAATAATATAGTCCAAACACCCCTAAACTGAACTTGCCTCCCTCAAGAACCACTTGGCTGACTACTAACCAATACAAAAATACAGTTGGTGGTCCGCTCAGTTCTAACTAGTGTTTTTAGACAAAGTTTTTCAATGGGTTGTGTATGCCCAAGGGCGACCTGGTAAAAAAAACCTTTTCCCAGGGACACAGGGATAAACAAAACCCACAGGTTGAACAAGGACTAAACAGCACACTGCAAACAATTGACAAGACAACACCAAACAAAACACCACAGTAATACATACATCTCACTTTGTCCTGTTTCATTTGAGTATGTGCTAAACTAAGTGATGTATGTATGAACAAAGTGTCTGTCTATCAAAAGGGTATGTATCTCAAGAGTGTCTATGTCCATGTGGGGTAAAGCAAAAGAGTCTCTCTGGGAGAACCAACTGACTGGGTTTTTAAACCAGGGATGTGTGATGTGATTGGGTACAGGAAAACGAAACAGGTGGTGCAATTAGGAGGGGTGTCCACTGATTGGTCCACCTCAGCAGTCAGGCGATGCACTCATGACTGCCAGATGGGAATCACCATTGAGCACAATCAGGAACATGAGAGACACCTGGGGAAATGGCAGGAGGGGAAAAACAAACGCACATACAGGGTACCTGCATGCGTAACAGGGGATCCTAGTACAATCATAAATATCGTCACCAATTAAGTCATTAAACTGGCGACCACAAGACTGTACCTCCATAGCAGATCTCCCCGGTTGCTATAGTCCGAGTGAAACGTTAATGAGCGATTCTAACGTTGTGTTTATTGTCAGGAGCCAGCTGCAGGCCTCGGAGAGCAGGTACCTGGCCCTGCGACGGATTACCCAAGCACTGCAGACAGAGATGCTGCAGCTGTACAGCCAGCTGGACACAGACACAGTGACTGCCGACTCGGACTCCATTGAGACCTCCAGTGCTCATCCTCCCACTGGCACCCCCAGGTGAGCCCCAGGCGCTCCTTTGATCCCTTTTTTCAGTAGGATGAGGGTTGGCTGTAGTTGGAAAATAACATCTAAGCGGCTCTGAGGGACAGTTATGCAATGTTGATACCATACAGCAGGTATGTTGAAATAAATCAAGACACCATGCCAAGTGCTACTAGTAATGTGCAATTTCTATTTGTTTTGTTCACTGCTACACTCCAAATATACAGTGCTATTGAGAGAAATTAAAGGGGAGGGGAAAAGGCAATCCTGTAAAAAAAAAATTAGGAACCAGGGTGGTCAGAGCTGCTGTCACAGTGTGGGTTCAAATCTGCCCACTGCTCTTTCAGCAGTAACTTGATTCTGTCTTTCCCCCACTATCTTGTCCAATAAAGCATGAAACACACCTCAAAAATATCTATAATAAAATACAAATGTGGGACGATATTACGTTTTTTTTACTTTGATCTAGTCCATCTGAAGCCCAATTTAAAAAATGAACAGATGTACAGTGAGGGAAAAAAGTATTTGATCCCCTGCTGATTTTGTACGTTTGTCCACTGAAAAAGAAATGATCAGTCTATAATTTTAATGGAAGGGTTATTTGAACAGTGAGAGACAGAATAACAACAAAAAAATCCAGAAAAACACATGTCAAAAATGTTATGAATTGATTTGCATTTTAATGAGTGAAATAAGTATTTAATCCCCTCTCAATCAGAAAGATTTCTGGCTCCCAGGTGTCTTTTATACAGGTAACGAGCTGAGATTTGGAGCACACTCTTAAAGGGAGTGCTCCTAATCTCAGCTTGTTACCTGTATAAAAGACACCTGTCCACAGAAGCAATCAATCAGATTCCAAACTCTTCACCATGGCCAAGACCAAAGAGCTGTCCAAGGATGTCAGGGACAAGATTGTAGACCTACACAAGGCTGGAATGGGCTACAAGACCATCGCCAAGCAGCTTGGTAAGAAGGTGATAACAGTTGGTGCGATTATTCGCAAATGGAAGAAACACAAAAGAACTGTCAATCTCCCTCGGTCTGGGGCTCCATGCAAGATCTCACCTCGTGGAGTTGCAATGATCATGAGAACGGTGAGGAATCAGCCCAGAACTACACAGGAAGATCTTGTCAATTATCTCAAGGTAGCTGGGACCATAGTCGCCAAGAAAACAATTGGTAACACACTACGCCGTGAAGGACTGAAATCCTGCAGCGCCCACAAAGTCCCCTTGCTCAAGAAAGCACATGTACAAGCCCGTCTGAAGTTTGCCAATAAACATCTAAATGATTCAGAGGAGAACTGGGTGAAAATGTTGTGGTCAGATGACACCAAAATCGAGCTTTTGGTATCAACTCAACTCGCCGTGTTTGGAGGAGGAATGAGCACCATCCCCACCGTCAAACATGGAGGTGGAAACATTATGCTTTGGGGGTGTTTTTCTGCTAAGGGGACAGGACAACTTCACCGCATCAAAGGGATGATGGACGGGGCCATGTACCGTCAAATCTTGGGTGAGAACCTCCTTCCCTCAGCCAGGGCATTGAAAATGGGTCGTGGATGGGTATTCCATCATGACAATGACCCAAAACACACGGCCAAGGCAACAAAGGAGTGGCTCAAGAAGAAGCACATTAAGGTCCTGGAGTGGCCTAGCCAGTCTCCAGACCTTAATCCCATAGAAAATCTGCGGAGGGAGCTGAAGGTTCAAGTTGCCAAACATCAGCCTTGAAACCTTAATGACTTGGAGAAGGTCTGCAAAGAGGAGTGGGACAAAATCCCTCCTGAGATGTGTGCAAACCTGGTGAGTCATGTTTTGCAGAGGGGTCGAATACTTATTTCACTCATTAAAATGCAAATCAATTTATAACATTTTTGACATGTTTTTCTGGATTTTTTTTGTTGTTATTCTGTTTCTCACTGTTCAAATAAACCTACCATTAAAATTATAGACTGATCATTTCTTTGTCAGTGGGCAAACGTACAAAATCAGCAGGGGATCAAATACTTTTTTCCCTCACTGTACATTTATATGTATCTAAAATGAGTGCCTCTTTATTTGCTAGGCCAAATGTCAGTAGTAGTGAGACTGTGCCAACTGCCCAAGGCAGCGCCGACCGAAGCACCCAAGTGATGCCGCCTGGCAACGAAAGCACTTTAACTACAGAGGGTGGTGCTCAGACCGTCGCCGCTTCTGCAAACCTCAACGGCAGTCTGGAACGGCAGGTCCCTCTCCTGTCAGAGCTGTCCCCGCCTTGCCTGGTGTCCACGCCGTTCTCAGTTTCCCCCGTTGCAACCCCCTTCACCGTGGGCTCCTACCCCAGTGACAAGAGCTTCCTGGGCATGCACGCCCGCGAGCTCTTCCGGAATAAGAGCGAGAGCCAGTGCGATTGGGACACAGAGTCCCAGACGATCCATTTCAGCGGCCTCTCTCAGGGCCTGAGCGGTGGGGAGGAGGATAGCACCGAGTCGACAGAGAGCGTCCCGCTTCCCCATTCTGCCCAGGGTGGAGACCCCGCTAGTTCAGCTGTCGCTCCTGCTCTGCTCCAGGGCTCCACTCAACCGGCTCCAGCCCGTGAGTCCCCCAAATCAGACAGCCAGCAGCTCAGGGCTCATCATGGGCAAGGTGCCAGGCCCACGGCAAGTGCTGCCGCTGCCGCCCGCCAGAGGAGGAACAACCTGCGCATCATGGACTACAACGAAATGCAGCAATAGCACGCCTGACGTGGGTGTGGGTGTGTGTTAGGGGGATGGGTGTTGGAACAGCTGCTAATGAGAAGCCACGGTAACAACGCGTAACAAAAGGTAAAACGCAGTGTTATTTTCTCCTGCTTTCTCCAGTAGATGGTAGCATTTAGGCTCAGTTGTACACACATTAAAGAAAAGATTAAATCCCTAGACAAGGGAAAATAAGCACACTCATGTTATTCAACTTTGCCCTTATAATTTAATTCTTGAATGTATTCTGTTGAAGAGCCACCATAATATGATCCATTAGGGGGAACAAAAGAGCAAACAAAAATGTATTCGACAGTGAACCTAAAATTGATGCCTCGTGGCAAGTACCATCTTATCAAATTGGTCTGTCGGCTGCGTTTCCAGGCTACATCCTTTTGTGTGTGCTTTGCGTGAGGTAATACGAATAATGGCAGCATCAGGAAAGCGAGCGAGATAATCTTTTAAGTTAGAAAGTGTTTTAATAAGCTATTTATTTATTGTGTCAGACACCCCAACCTAGAATGGCCTGACCTTTTTCAGTGGTGCGTCTTGATTTGACATTTCTGCCGTGTTTTGTGGGCTCTACTCACAAGTGCAATACTTTTTTCGAATGACACTTCAGGCCGTGGAATAATCTCATTTTTTTTTGCTGCTTGGTTAAAGGCCTCACAGCCTCAGCTTTTCAGAACACTTTCGGAGTTGGTCCCAAACATTTCCCTCCCCAAAAACACTGAGTGCCTCTTGTTTTGAAAAGCTAGTTCTTCAAATGGTTTCGTCAATCGTTACATTAATCACTGGATATAATTTCATAAATTAGACAACCAGGTGAATAAAAGCTCAAAACAGATTAAGAAGTGACTTATTGTTGACTTGTCGATAAAATACTTGCTTTCTCACCATACGATAATGTTTCACAGCAATAATTTAACTGGTCTGGTCTAGCTTGAACCTCTGCTGATCACTTGAGGTACAAACATTCACTTGGAGTTAGACTAGAGATATTGACCAGAGATACTATTTTCTTGGTATCTCTAGTTACACATTACCCCATGGCATTCACCTTGCTTATTTTTGGGGCTAAATGATCAAATTGGCGTTTCATTGTAGGGTCAAATTATTTTGGTGAAGCTAGAGGCCTTTGAGGGTGTTTTGTGCTCTTTTTGATATTCAGTGCCTTAATGGCTGCACACAACTGCCAGAACTATATCCTTGTTTGGGACTCTTAATGGCGCTTTTTTGATGTCAACATGGCATTGACATTGGGGGGACAAACTTACCATTGTTAACATCCAGAGCTTTTATTAAAGTTAGTGAGAATGGCATTTACTTCCTACAGTATTTTAGCGCTGTAGCTACATGCCTTGTTGGTGCATGCCATTATCTACATTGTACAGGCCTGGCCTCAAAGTCGTTTGCTGCAGTGCAATGAGAATGACCTGATAAGGGCAATCGCAAACCTGTCTAATAATCCTCTAGCTTTTCTTTTTTTATTTAGGGCGTTACTGGTTAAATTTGGCACACGTTCATCATACTTACATGTCCCTCTTTACAGAGGTCCTTCTTCACCCAATGTCTTTAAAATGAATCAGGGTTCATATATTGTGTTCTAAATGTAGACCTATCATGAATTGGTTTTTGTTGCCATACCACTGTTAGTTGTCATCTTCGAGGGCAATAATTGTTTTTCCTTCAATTTTCCTTCTCTGAAACTTTCAAGCTTTCAAGCTTGTCAGTTAAAATGGTCACATACCCATTAAAACCAGCATTAACTTTCAAAAAAATTCTTCAAAGCATGTCCGTTTTAAGTGTTTCTCCTACTCGCCATCTTGTTTATCAAGCATGTAAATCAATGTTAAAGGAGAATTTTACTTTTTTCAATGTTAAGTTGTTCATTACCTTGAAAGTAGTGTTCAAAATCTGTTAATTTTTTTTTAGACGTCCATTACAAACAAACTTAACCAGCACTGGCTAAAATCTATGACAGTAATTGGGGTGTGTAAGCATGTTCTTTTTAATTGCCTCTTCAAATTTAGGTGAGGTAACATCAAACAAATATGGAGTTGATTTCAGGTAAACATGCTCACATCCCCTTGTTACTACTTAGATTTTTAGCTAGCAGCTAAATCTGAAATTTGTAATGGCTATTTAAAGAATTTAACCATGGATTACATGTTTTGGCTCATTGACCATCTAACATCAAATAACATAAAGTGAAATTGTCCTTTAAACACCATTACAATAAGGAATCTATGGTACAGTGATTCTGACAGTATGTTAACTAAGACTTATGAGAGGTTCTGAATACAAATGTTCTGATAATGAAAAAGGAAAAAAATGTGTTAACTGTGAACAGTATAAATAAAGAAAATTAAATATTTTTAAATTATTTGTTTTATGTTCATTCTTTTTAAATGTTGTGCATTATATCAATGACTGGTATAACTCAACCAAGATGGCCCAGAAGCTGTTGTTGTTTCCATTTGGAGGCTATAAAGGCAGAATGTGCTGAACCTAGGAAAGGGAGTGGGCAGAGTCAAGCACTACCTAGCAAGGTTTTTAAACTTTGGCAATAGGTCTGGAAAACACAGTACATAACTATTGAAATATTCTTTCATCAATGTGAAAGTCTGTGTTTCCATTTCACTCTACAAGCTTCACCTGCCAAGCCACGGCTCTCCCTTTCCCTGTTGTGAGTGTAAATGATCACCTGATGGTTCAAATGTATAAATCTGGTGTGCTGTCTGTTCCCCTTTCTATTTGCTAGTATATTAACAGGGTGATTGGTATCTTTAAGCATTCATGTGCTGAGATTTTGTATTTTTACAGTTATTACCATCCATCTTATTCTACACTACAGTGTCAGTGGGGTTTGGAAAACGACTGTATTGTTCTGATAGAAATCACATTACATTGTCTCAACCCAAACAGTGTTGAATGTTGCCCTTTTCTTTTATGTTCTATATAGCTTTAAACTACGTGTTACGTGCCTACCAAGTTTTCCGTAATAAAAGCTGTTGTAGCAAAGCTTACTTACACTAAAGAGGAATTTCACTGGTCCCTGTGGCTAGGCCTGGAGGCCTCCAGACAGGCTTCCCTGCATGCCATCCACTTGCTCTCTTAATCATGATCTTTCTAGTGTCCTGAGAACTCACCAGCGTGCCCAGTCAGAACAAAAGACGTCTCCATCACCAGCAGTCCAACAATGTGTTTCTGAGGTCTTCTGCATTTGGCTCCCTGCTCTAGAAACTGGTCTCCCTGAGCAGTAGCTCCAGTGCTAGTAGAATTAGGTTTACCACACCGCCATAGTAGTTCCTGGCTTCGTGACAACTCAGTCGATTTACTTCATCATGTGGGTAACTACACAAGAAGCTGAGTTAAACCAGGAAAGGAACCAGGCAAGCCTAGTTCAGCTGGCCTGCAATTAAAAGTGATAAGTATTGTTACCCTCACTAGATTTGAACTCTAGAAACAGATACTACCACGTGAGTATCTGTTTCTTTAAACACTACACCACGGTGCTACATGTATACATTTATCCAGTGTCGGTATAGTATCTTGACATTAGATCATTTTGTCATGCATTAACATCACGTCAAGTTTGAATATTTTGCTAGACTCCATTAAGCATTGTGTTAAACTGACTAACATTTATAATTACATTTACCTCCTCCACAAATAGCATCTATGAAATGTATGGCTTTGGCCACTGGCCGTTTAAACAGCTTATTAGCCAGTAATATGCTTACTAGTATCTAACTTACTACTTGGAATTGTCATAAGATTTGAGTAATTTCTAGCGATACTGAATATGAACTTAACACAGTTAAAGCTATTTAATGGCGCAAAAATTTTCGTTTTACTTTCATTCGTGAATGACATTGATACAATAACTCAATATAGGTGATGATAACTCACTTTTTTGTCAAGTGAAAAGACAAGAGAATCGTGGAAACCCCTACTCTTTTACTGCCCAAGGGGGTTTGATCTAGCCTATATTACCGCAGAAATCATGCACAGGATGCATACTTGGAAAATCCGCCAGAAATAGTCGCAATATAACCGTCAAGTTTTATTTTAGGCTTACTATAACACAGCTCCTGAAGGTTGTTTCTGTCCAGAACAAATCCTAATGCATAATTTGCTTTGACTGTTACGAGATTCAAACACGGGACCTATTGGTTGTAGATCCGCGTCTCTAACCACTATGCTATTTAACAAGGGTCACTCAGTAAGAGACATTCGCTCTTCTTGGCCGGCTCTGCTTACGCAGTCCGGCAAAAAATGGCAAAATAGTCCAAAAAGTGGATGGACATTGCACAATTTTAGTTTAAAATACACCTGTTTGACATATGCAGGGCCATCACCAGGAATCATGGCCCCGCTGAAAAGATACTTTTGGCCATAGTGTATGTGGACAACCCTACTAATTAATGTGTTCAGGTGTTTCAGCCATACCCGTTGCTCACAGGTGCATAAACTCCATCACAACGCAATAAAAACGCCATAGACAAACATTGGTAGTACAATGGGTAATACTAAGGAGCTCAGTGACTTCAAATGTGGCACTGTCATAGGATTGTCACCTTTGCCACAAGTCAGTTTGTGAAATTTCTGCCCTACTAGCTGTCCCGGTCCATAGTAAGTGCTATAATTGTGAATTGGAAGCGTCTAGGTGTAACAACAGCCCAACCATGAAGTGGTAGACCACACAAACTCACAGAGCGTTACGTGAAAAATCGCCTATCATCTGTTGCAACACTCTCTACAGAGTTCCAAACATCATCTGGAAGCAACATCAGCACAAGAACTGTGTGTCGGGAGCTTCACGAGAAGGATTTCTATGGGCAAGCAGCTGTATGCAAGCCTCACAACGTGATGTAAAGTATGCTGCCAATGGACTGTGGAGCAGTGGAAACGTGTTCTCCAGAGTGATGAGTGATCAGCCTGGCATACACCGTTGACATTCCTTGCATCATTAGGAGCTCCAAGGAACTGACGGAAAGGAGGGGTTTTGCCACCACCTGCTGGATGAAAGGCATTATGTTCTCTTACTGGCTCTCACCACCGCTTTTTCCAAAAAACAACACACAGGACTCCCACCCAAATGGGTTCCCCAAGTCCGAAGATCACACAATTCAGACTAAAGAACTTCTCCACAGTCCATTCAGGGGGTATGGTAACCGGAATGACACACAAAACACCCACACTTACACAGACAGACAACCAAACACACACACACACACACAGAGTCACACACTCACACAGACAGAGTGAAAGAGCAACAGACAGACAGTCTCTCTCACTCACACACACACACACACACACACACACACAGAGTCACACACTCACACAGAGTGAAAGATCAATAGACAGACAGACAGTCTTTCTCTCACACACACACAGTCACACACTCACACAGACAGAGTGAAAGATAGATAAACAGACAGACACAGTCTCCACGCTTCACTATCTGGCAGTCTGATGGATGAATCTGGGTGTGGCGGATGCCAGAAAGAACACCACATATTGTAATGCAGAGTGCCCACTGTAAAGTTTTGTGAATGAGGCATAATGGTCTGGGGTTGTTTTTCAGGGTTTGGGCTAGGCCACCTTAGTTCCAGTGAGAGGCTCTTAACGCTGTAGCATACAAGGACATTGTAGATAATTGGGTGCTTCCAACTTTGTGGCAACAGTTTGGGGAAGGCCCTTTACTGCTCCAGTATGACTGTGCACAAAGTGGGGTCCATAAAGACATGGTTCGAGAAGGTTGGTGTGGAGGAACTCGAGTGGCCTCCTCACCTCCACCCTATTTAAACGCCTTTGGGATGAACTGGAACATCAATTGTGAGCCAGGCCTTCTCATCCAACATCAGTGGCTGAGCTCACAAATGCTTTTTTGGCTGAATGGTAGGAGTGGGCGGATTGATCCCAAAATATCGATACTACAGATACTGTGTCTCATTTTTGAAGATGAGACTATGCACTCATGAAACGAACATGCACGTCGCACACATGGCGCGCACCCTGACAACCAGCGCCCAACGCCAATCCGAGATACAGGACTACATTCATTGCATGCATGAACACCATGGCTGAACGAAAGAGGAGCACCGTGTGGAGATATTTTACAGATGTACATGAAAACATTGCTAACTACGATGTATGCAGGAAGGTTGTTCGCTACTGTGGCAACACCACCAATTTGTTAAAACACATGAAAACCCACAAGAAAGAGAACTCTGAGCTGCAACAGAAAAGAAGGGAGGGAAATGCCCTCAGACAGATCCCCGACACAGAGACTCAGTTCACTGACAGTCATTTCAGAGGGGCAAGGAATATCCCGGTATATGTATTAGTGAAATTGATTTTTTAGCCAAATCAGATGTTCAGCATTGGTTTAATGTTACATTAATGATACATACATTAATTACTAACTGTATTTGGTGATCATTAGCTGTTACTTTAGCAGACTGATTAAATATAGACTATATTCAGACATTCAAATAATATTTTCAGCCACTTAAACTTATCTAAATTATTTTAATGGAACTGAAAAAATATACCTCAAACCAGAAATATGCACATTCAAATTACAATAGTAAAAAATCTATTTTTATTTGCCTTTAAAAACAATCATGTTTTAACATGCATGGGATTAAGTAACAGTAGAAAGCAAAACAAAACTTGCTTTATTCATTTATGTAGCACTTTTTTACAAAGCCCCACAGTTGGCAGGTAGAAATTATACCACTTACATTACAATGATTGCAAATCATTTAGTGGTCGTGAAAATGTATTCTGATTTTGCCTATTGATGATGCATTTACCTCAAATCATGACACACTGCTCTCCCCTACATGAACGTGCATTAGCCGCTATTAATTATAAAAAGTATCAGTACTGGTATCGATATTGGCAATTCTGGCCCTGTATTACTTGGTGTTTGCAATTTGTTCATGTTGAATTTTGAGCTGAGAAGCAACCTGCAAGTGTCCAAGACGCCTCCTCCAGGGCTTAGGTTCCCACTCTCTAGAAGCCTCAGTACAGCCCTCATCTCCTTAAAAATCTCCAGAAACAGGTTGAAAATGTGACGGTCCGTGGCATGAACCTTTTGAAAATAAGAGATCGATTCATTATTTCATTTCTAGAAATGGACCTGTGTGTAAGTGTTTAGAGGTGAATGTCTCACCTGCTTGACAAATGCCACTAATCCTGTCCTATCACAAGCATGCTCTTGTGACCTCTCTGGAGCTGCAGTGAAGATGAACTGCTGCTGTTTGAAGATCTTACACTTGTGTTTAATGGACTTCAGTCTGTATGTAAAAACATACTTCACAAATAAAACACATCTGTAAAACATTTACAACTGTTGCTTAACATTTACAAGTGTTGACTTACATTTAGAATCTTAAGTTTATTTACGGATCTGAATTTTATATTTACACATTTTTGAGACACATTTTCCTTCGGTCGACAAGTTCTCGTGTGCGTGGTTTCAGTCAGAGGGCTCGCTTGGTGGGCCTCATGGAATATCCGAACTGGAGTCTGGTAGATTGGAGTCTAGAGGTAGCTAGGACACGTTTTTCCTGAAATGTAAGTATAACGTTTATTTGTATAACAATATTTGACTGCATCACCAATGGGTAATACAACACCGAGCGTGTTTTCGACTTCAGGCGACTAACTTAAGCACAGTTAGTTATGTCAGTCTACATCTGGTTGGCTAGCTAGCCAGCTAGTAGGCTACTGTAACCTCAAGTAATGAAGGTATCTAACCCGACGACGCAACTGACTAGACAATGGTATGTTGTTGACTTGCACAGCTGCATTTGGTTCATTCGGTATGAGTCTTGCACATCGTGCTAACATTAGTGGTTATAAAAGGAAAACTGTATGTATGTGTTTGTCCTTAGAATGTGTGTAAGTACAGAGTGATAGCACACCAACATCATGGTCCACCTACATCTTTAGTTTGTTAGAAGTGTATGTACTTTTTATTTGGCAAGTATTGGTGGCCACTTGTCAACCTTTCAACACACATCCAATCAGATAGAATTATATCTACTGCACCACACTCAGTGCACTTCTGGCTCTCACAGGTTATTTGAGAAGGGTTCCCATGATGCTTTAAGTTTAAAACAAACTGGAATATTGGATCTTTTTATCAAGAGTAACCCCTAATATAATGTGTTTGTATTTCTCTTTGTTTCCCTTCTACTGTAGCTTGTGTCAATGTCCCCTCACAATGTCCTTCAATGTCCCTCACACCAAACCTCAAGGAAATAGGTGAACACTCTTCAGTTCCTTTGCAGTATTTTTAGAATGACATTCCCTAATATTCAAAGTGTTAAAGTAACTAAATGCATGAATTATACTGTCGTGATCTCTGCTGACTTCTACAATGCCTGAACGTCAGTGTTCTTACCATTGATTTGATACTGTTACTTAATTGCAAAAAGATCCATCAATCATGTGACATTACCCTGCTTCTCCGTCCTGCTTTTTTCAGCAACATTTTTTAACGACCATCCTCTTTGCCACCACTACCAAATTATGGCCCGTCATTGAACTTCTAAATTAATGTCTCCAAGTCATCAGAAACTAAGGATTATTTCTCATAGAGGAGACCATAACATAAAATATACTGTATAGTTATTAATATTGCTTTCATTATTATAATTTAAATTTTTTGTTATGAAACTTTGTTTGACATCATGTTGTCAGTATGATTGTACAAAATACTCTATTTATTAAATCCCCATGAATGCAAATTAGTAATTACATACTGGAGTATCCTTGTTACAATAAATATAAATGGTATACGTTTTATTGTCATAAGATTCACTGTAGTCTTAAGAAATAATGTTTCCTAAAGATATGTATCCAAAAATATAAACTTTGCTTTGAGAATGCCTGATGTCATCCTCCATTCACTACTGTCAATGAGCAATTACAGTTGTGCTCAAATGTTTGCATACCCTTGGAGAATTGGTAATATATGTACCATTTTTAAAGAAAACATGAGTGAGCAGGCAAAACACATTTATTTTATTTCTTATGGGATTCTTTATGGGATTCTTTTTAAACTGTAGGTTATAAGAGAATGGCACAATCATAAAACAAAACATGGCAATAAAGAACAAAATGGAATGACTCCTTTTCAAAAGTTTGCATACCCTTAGTTCTTAATACTGTGTATTGCCCCCTTTAGCATCAATGACAGCGTGCAGTCTTTTGTAATAGTTGTCTATGAGGCCCCGAATTCTTGCAGGCGGTATAGCTGCCCATTTGTCTTGGGAAAATGCCTCCAGGTCATGTAAAGTCTTTGTTCGTCTTGCATGAACCGCACGTTTGAGATCTCCCCAGAGTGGCTCGATGATATTAAGTTCAGAAGACTGATGGCCACTCCAGGACCTTCACCTTTTTCGACACTAATTGCAATATAAAAAGCCACAGGTGTGGGAAATTAACCTTTAATTGCCATTTTAACCTGTGTGTGTCACCTTTTGTGTCTGTGACAAGGCCAAACATTCAAGGGTATGTCAACTTTCGATCAGGGCCATTTGGGTGATTTCTGTTATCATTATGATTTAAAAAGGAGCCAAACAACTATGTGATAATGGCTTCATATGATCACTATCCTTAAATAAAAGAAAAAATGTTTGCATGATCAGTCATATTTTCAAAATCAATGCCAAAATTGCACAACTTCTGCCAGGGTATGCAAACTTCTGAGCACAAGTGTGCAAGACTCATACTGAATGAATCAAATGCAACTGTGCATGTCAACAACATATCGTTATCTAGTCAGTCGTGCTGTGGGGTTAGATTAGGGTTGCCATCTTCAATGTGGAAAAATAAGGGACACCTTGCCAGCGGCCCCAAACCCGGGGGACACAAATGAAGCGGGGTCTGGGGGTTTTCCCCAATGAGAGTGTCAGATGCTTCATTCCCTGCATTCTGGTGAATTTCTATGCACCAATTTATTCTTTTATGCATAATTTTCAAAGTACTCTGCTACTGTGAACATGAATGTAATGGAAATAGAGTAAATAAGAGTAAAGAACAGTTGCATCAATTATATTAAGGATTAAAACATCAGATCATAGACATGGGCAAGATGTTTGGTCTTTCAAAATAAACTATTTGGGTATATTTGGAAGAAGCAAGAACCCACTCTCCAGGAAGGATGGGGTAGCCTAGTTTTGTCTGTTGCTGCTCCCATGCTCTGGAATAGTCTCCCATCCCACATTAAGTCCCGTTCCACCATTGCAATTTTAAATCAAATGTAAAGACCCACCTTTTTCTCTTGCTTTTAGTTCAGTCTGAGGTTATCCCTTGGTTTTTGTCAAGTCCACTCTTTACGTATTTTTAACGTCCTCTTACTGTTTTAATCTGTTGTTGGTTTTATTCAATTTCTCTTAACTTCTTATTGTATTACTTTGATTTGATTTTACTTAATTTTAGTTGTCTTAAGTGTTTTCCATTTTAGTCTTGCCCTCTGTGTATTATATGTACTATTGTATTATATTATGTATTGTTGCCTTTTATGTATTATTCCTTTAATCATGTATACAGACCCGGTGACACGGGCATTGCCTCACAGCAAGAATTCTTTGCCCCCCAAAAATAGTTTGGGTAAGATGCTTCCCAATACTGTACTTCACTAATTAATGTTGGCTAGCTCTCTTGCCTTCATCTGCTGTTGGGAATGTAGGCTAGCTCTCTCGCCTTCATCTGGAAATGCAATCGAAGATGTGCTTTAAGTGATGCGATCACTAAGCTACAAAAAATGTGTAACTACTGCAGTTACTAAAGCTTTCAAATGTGATTGACAGCTGTGTATTTTGCTAGTATATAGCCTCGGCAAGCCATGCATGCAAAGATTATTTGTTATCCATCCGTCGTGCTTTACCTACTATTCTATGTTGATAAGTAGGACAAATGTGCCCGTCCATGGCAATCAAAAGCCCGTCCAAAACGTTTGTTCTAGCGCCTGCACGTATACCTGTTTTGAGGCAGATGTTAATCCAATCTGCCTCGGCTGTAAAGCACTTTGGGTCAACTCCTGTTGTTTTTAAATGTGCTATATAAATAAAAGTGACTTGACTTTCCACCAAGTGGGATATTGGTTAAATTTCTCTCACACAAACACTCGTGCATGCGGAGGGTCGAATCTTCTGCTTTACAGAACTGTCAACTTGTGTATCTAGGAGAACCGCACTGCTGATGTTACCGTGCGTCTGAGTCTCCGTAACCAAGGCAACGATGACGTTCAGTGACAGACTGAACTTCATCTGTTATTCTGACAGACTGAACGTCGTCTGTCATTCTGATTAAATACTTCTCAGCTATGTTTCGTGAAACTCTTTTGGTTTTATTATTTTTCGTATCAATCCAATGTTAAAGTAGGGTGTGCACGAAACAAATAGCGTCCCGTATTGATTACGTAAGGGACAGTGCATTTTATTTTTCAATACGGGACGATACCGTATTATACGGGACGGGTGGCAACCCTAGGTTAGATACCTTCATTACATTAGTTAAGCTACAGTAGCCTACTAGCTGGCTAGCTAGCCAACCAGATGTAGGCTGACATAACTAACTGTGCTTAAGTTAGTTGCCTGAAGTCGAACACACGCTCTGTGTTGTATTACCCATTGGTGATGCAGTCAAATATTGTTATACAAATACACGTTATACTTACATTTCAGGAAAAACGTGTCCTAGCTACCTATAGACTCCAATCTACCAGGCTCCAGTCCGGATATTCCATTAGTCCCACCAAGCGAGCCCTCTGAAACCACGCACACGAGAACTTGTCGACCGAAGGAAAATGTGTCTCAAAAATGCATAAATATAAAATTCAGATCCGTAAATAAACTTAAGATTTGTAAATGTAAGTCAACACTTGTATATGTTAATCAACAGTTGTAAATGTTTTACAGATTTGTGTTTTATTTGTGAAATATGTTTTTACATATTCACAAATGTTATTTATTTTTGTCAAACATGTTTACATATTTACAGATAATGTTTTTATTTACAAAATATTTTTTCACATTTACAAATCCTATTTTTATTTGTGAGTTGTGATAAATATACGTACGGATTTTCTATATATATTTACGAATATTGAGACACATCTAATTCCACATAGGTGACACGATTAAGGTATCGAAAAACCGAGAGGAGTTTTCGGAAAAACACAATATCATTTTCGCGAAGTGAATAGGCTACGAGAACGGCGCGTCTTTGCGGGTCTGTCCCAGGAGTCCTTGCATTGAAATTGGTTCATTTCAGTGCCAGTGTATAGGACCAGACTCGTAATTAAAGCAATAGTATTTGTTGTGTATTTTGAGTTACTATGATTCCGTAGTAAGGAAGCACGGGGTTATTCTGGGTAATATATTCGGGCGGGAGTCTCGAGCGGGGATGACCGCTGTTCATGGTGACTGAAATAAACCCGTAATACGTTAATGTAACCTCATTGTCCGAGTCTATGGGGGTGATACGGGAAACCTGTGAAGGGGTAAAGATGTAACAAAAGTGGCGACGAGGACGTCTGAGCCGGCGAGGAAGTGGAGTTTTCTGTTCCCACTGCTGCCACGCGGTTCGCGGGACTGCCGACTTCAGAGCGGTGGGTGTGCTCCGGACAAGTCAGCTGGAGGGGAAGAGCGGAGAATCGATAACTTCGTGTGTTGTATTTGAGGGGAAGGCAGCACATATAGCAAGGAACTTAAAATGGCTGCCATTATTGGCTCAATCGGTCCCTTTGATTAGAGCATCGAACAATGGAGCTCGTATACAGAGCGTTTTGACTACTTTGCCGTGGCTAATGGAATAAGAGATGAGAAACTGGTGCCCACTTTTTTGAGTATAATGGGACCAAAAACTTTTAACCTGCTACGAGATTTACTACAACCAGAAAAGCCAGGCAGTAAAACGTACAAAGAAATAGTGGATATACTGGCAAACCACCTTTCACCCAAACCTCTGGTAATTGCAGAAAGATTCCGATTTCACAAACGTGGTCAGGAGGAGGGTGAGTCTGTCACTGTTTATGGCAGCCCTACGCAAGTTAGCTGAACACTGTGAGTTCTGGGCTGTGTTAAATGACACACTAAGAGACAGGCTGGTATGTGGACTGAGAAATGAAGCAGCACAGAAGAAATTACTCACAGAAAGAGCCTTGACGCTAAAAAAAGCCATTAATATTAGCGTGACAATGGAAATGGCATCAAAGGAAGCCCAACAACTAAATGCTACAGGGGGAGTACACCAACTCAACAGTGATAAAACATACAAGGCCCATGTTTTCGTTGTGGTAAATCTGGACACCTTTCATCGACATGCTGGGCTAAAGAGTTGGACTGTTGTAAATGCGGTAAAAAAAGGCCATGCAGAACGGGCATGCAGAAGTAATAAGAGCACAGACAAAAGCTCAAAGACAGAAAACAAAAGAGACAATGTAAAATACAAACAGAAAAGACATGTAAGCACAGTCCAGCATAAAAATGAGAGAAGTAGTGATTCCTCTTCAGAAGAAGTGCCTACTGAAGTAAATACTGTGCGGATAATGAGTATAGATGAGAGCTCAGGTGGCTACTGGGCTGAACCACAGTTGGAAGGGCACACAGTGAAAATGCAGATAGACACAGGTTCTAAAGCATCATTACTGTCACAAACTCTACAAGAAATACACGAGGCACCTCCCACTGCTGCCATCAGACACTGTGTTTAAAGCATATACCGGACACCGAGTGCACATGGAATGGATGACAGATGTGACTGTAAACTACAATGGACTAACCAAAAAGCTTCCAGTCTATGTGACCAAGGGGAATCATTCTGCTATAATGGGATGTGCATGGCTATGTGGGATTCGTCTTGACTGGCAGTTGGTAAGGAAGCTGTCACACAGTCTCACTCCCCTACAGGAGATATTGGAGAAACACATGGAGGTTTTCCGTGACGAATTAGGCAGTATGAAAGATATAACTGTGACGTTACATGTCAAAGCTGACTCCAAGCCTGTGTTCAGTGCCATATGCGATCCGAACCAAGGTGGAAGCTGACCTGGATGCTCTGGTCAAGAATGGCGTTTTGGAGCCTGTGACGATCAGTGAATGGGCCACACCCATCGTTCCGGTACCAAAAAAAGATGGGGGAATTCGGACCTGTGGAGACTTTAAGGTAACGCTTAATCCTGTGTTACTAGCAGAGCAATATCCCCTCCCCCTAATTGATGACTTGTTTGCTGGGCTGAGTGGGGGACAAAATTTCAGCAAGATAGATCTCAGGCAGGCTTACCTATAAATGCTTGTGGAAGAACAGTCACGTGAAATGTTGACCATCAACACGCATAAGGGACTTTTTAGATAATGCAGACTGCCTTTTGGCATCACCTCATTCAGCAAGCAATGGATCAAATCCTCTGCGGGTTGCCAGGGGTACAGTGCTACCTCGACGATATCTTGTGCACCGGAGCTAGCGATGACGAACATCTGCGTAACTTGGATGCTACCCTCCAAAGACTGAAGGACTACGGCTTGAGAGTCCATAAGGAGAAATGTGATTTCTTTCGACCATCATTGGAATATCTGGGGCATGTAATTAATGCAGAAGGGCTACACACTGCACCATCCAAAGTAGCAGCAATCGTGGACGCACCTCCGCCCCAGAACATCAGCCAGCTGCGATCCTTCTTAGGACTGTTGAACTACTACGGGTTCTTCATCCCCAATTTATCTTCGCTACTACAACCGCTGCACGAACTGCTACGCCAAGATAAAAGTTGTGGACAGCTGGCTGTCAGGAGGCTTTTGAAAAGGCTAAAAAGGTGCTGACGTCGTCCGAGGTTCTGACTCACTTTAACCCATCACTTCCGCTTCAGCTCGCCTGTGATGCCTCCCCTTATGGAGTAGGGGCTGTCCTTTCTCATGTTTTACCAGGTGGTGAGGAAAAGCCAATGCTTTTGCATCAAGGACATTGAACAAGGCGGAGTCTAACTATGCTCAGCTAGAATGAGAGGCACTGAGCATTGTTTTTGGAGTTCGGAAGTTCCATCAGTACTTGTATGGAAGACGGTTTATACTCCTAACCGACCACAGACCCCTCACAACCATCCTCGGTCCACACACAGGTATACCGTCGCTCGCCGCTTCCTGACTGCAGCGATGGGCTTTGTTCTTGTCTCACATGCATATGACATCAGATATCGGAAGGCAGACTCCCACTGCAATGCGGATGATCTATCTAGGCTGCCACTGCCTGTCACAAAGCCGGAGTCTAACACAGTGGGCATCTTCTACTTCAGGGAGGTAGAAAAAGCACCTGTTTCAGCTGTACAGTTTCAAAAGGAGACTCAAAATGACCCGGAGTTGTCTGCTGTGATGGACATCATTGTCAAGGGTCGACCTGCTGGTGATGATGCAAACCTGAAGCCTTTCCTTGGAAGGAGGTGGGAGCTGTCTGTCCAGTCTGGGTGTTTGCTGTGGGGGAGGAGGGTCGTCATTCCCTTGTCACTTCGCACAAATGTGCTGCAGCAGCTACATGCGGGACACAGTGGAGTAGTATTAATGAAAGAAATAGCAAGAAGCTACTTTTGGTGGCCTAAGATGGATAACCAGATTGAGGAGCTGGCCAAAAGCTGTTCATCATGCCAAAAAGTCAGAAACAACCCTCCCCCCGCACCTCTTCACCCCTGGGAGTTCCCACAAGGACCATGGCAGCGTGTGCATATTGATTTTGCGGGACCATTGGAGGACAGAATGTTCCTTGTTGCTGTTGATGCACACAGTAAATGGCCGGAGGTGGCTATCATTAGATCAACCACTGCAGAGAAGACAATCGAGAAGTTAGGGGAAATGTTTAGTCTGTTTGGATCTCCTGCACAGCTCGTCTCTGACAATGGACCCCAATTTGTCTCACAGGAAATGGCCGGGTTCCTACAAGCTAATGGAGTTCAACACATTACGTCAGCTCCTTACCACCCCGCAACAAATGGTCTCACTGAAAGGTTCGTTCAAACCATGAAACATGCCCTGAAATCATCCCAGGGACAAGGAACGCTACATCAGAGACTTCACATCTTCCTGCTGACCTACCGCAACAGTGCACATGCAACCACTAAGACTTCTCCTGCTAGCCTGATGCTAAAAAGAGATCTGCGCACCACCTTTGACCTCTTAAAACCCTCATCAGTGAAGAATGTTGTCCAAAGTCAACAAGAGAAACAGGTTAGGTGCAGAGAACAGAAGGGCAAAGAAAGAGTTTTCACTGCAGGATAATCTGTGCTGGTAAGGAACTACCGTGGCGAACCTAAGTGGATTCCCGCCACTGTTATTGCACAAACTGGCCCGATGTCTTACACGGTCCAAACGGCTGATAGTGTTTGGCGAATACACGTTGATCAAGTCCTGCAGACTCCGTCAGTGCTGGCGGTGCTGCCACTGGGGGATTTTTCAGATGCACTTGTCACTACACCGGTTCATCTACCCTCACATGTGCAGGACCAACTGCACCAGAGACAACTGTTCCAGTTGAGGATGTGACTGTAGCAGAAACAGAGAGACCTCCCCTTACAGTAGGACTTGCATCAAGTTCACCTTTGGAAGACCATGAGATTAATGTGTCTTCAGAGAGGAGATACCCTGCTAGAGAGCGGCGGCCTCCTGCCCACATGGACTTATAGATTTTGTTAGTGACGGACCCAAGTTACTGGGCCAGAATAATCCCATGGGTATGGTCAGGGGATTGAGGTAGTCCACCATCACCCTTAGTTAGCTATGTAGAAATTGCTGGTCTATGTTGTTAAAAAAAAAAAAGAGAGAAAGATGTTCAAAGAAATACAGTCAGAGACATAGGGGAGTGTTGTGGGAGGAAAAACAAGTAGTCTGGACTTTATTCCTAACTGTTTAATGGTTGATGTGTTAGACATCTGAAATGTTATATAATATTTGAATAATATATATGGTTGTTTAATATATAGTACGTTCTTGGTAAGAGGGGAGGAGATGTGTATTTTGGGTTACTATGATAACGTAGTAAGGAAGCACCGGGTTATTCTGGGTAATATATTCCGGCGGGGGTCTCGAGAGGGGATGACCACTGTTCATGGTGACTGAAATAAACCGTTAATGTAACCTATTTGTCCGAGTCTATGGGGGTGATACAGGAAACCTGTGAAGGGGTAAAGATGTAACAGTATTCTACCAAACTCCTTTCGGTTTGGACCTATGCACTGGTTTTGAAATCAAGACGTTATCACCATCAGATCCCTGCAATGATCTGCAATGTAAGACAAAAGTTAGCTACCACCAATATCATCCCTGGTCTCTATCACATTGTCCTCTGGGTTCGTTTTCTTAATCAATCCTCTTCCTCTCCCTAACAGCAAACCCTACTCCGTACTATTCTTTGGCAGTACGCCGCATCTTGGATGTTTCTGACTGTTAGAATTTGCTGTTTGGAATTCCTGCACTGCTAATATCCCCCCGACCCGCGCGTGTTGTAACTTTATTGGGTTGTCACTGAGTTGGGATATTTTAAGAATACTCACTTTTAATTAATTGGGACGAGTGAGAAGCGTGATCAGAACAATGTATAGGCCCTATTTGTATAGTTTGATTGACAGATTTGAGACATACAACTGGACATTTGAATTGTCAACGTTTATTGTCTTAAAATAGCAAAAGATACGGGAAGGTGTGTTGTAAGAACGCTTGTATGTATTGACTGACACGATCGTGCCGTTCGCTTGCCGGACTCAAACCTTTATACTAATTATCTGAATTATTATGTTTAAGTAGGCAAACGGATTCTAAAATCAACTCCTAATAGGCCTAAATTTTATACAAATACGAATATGATTATAGCGAATTTGGCACACCAGTAAAAATAATTATTTTGATTGATCGTAAAAATAAAATGCCAAAATCAAAGCTTTCTGCTGTTTAAAAATCGCACATGTTCAAATTGCGATTTCAATGTGATTTTGATTAGTCGTGCGGCCCTACTCTTCAGCTGCACTTTTTATATTGCTCTTGGAATAATGATTCAAAGAATATGTTTTCGAAAAACACTATCATTGGCGCGAAGTGAATAGGCTACGAGAACGGCGAGTCTTTCGGGTCTGTTCCAGGAGTCCATGCATTGAAATTGGTTCATTTCAGTGCCAGTGTATAGGACCAGACTCGTAATTTTAGCGATTGTATTTTTCCCAAACTCCTTTCGGTTTGGACCTATGCTAGGGCGTGGAAATCAAGACGTTATCCCCATCAGATTTCCCGCGAGAAACCCGCAAAGACGCGCGGTTTTCGTAGCCTATTCACTTTCCAAAAAACCCTCTCGGTTTCGCTAAAGGCTAACTGGCATACATTTGCACTGGTCAAAGTCGTATCCACTCTCAAATATCAACCATCCATGCGGATGGACTTATTCTAAAGGGGCGACTTAAACAAGTGTTCCATGATTTCAATAGTGTGATTTGGATGTTTCAACAAATAAAAAAACATTCGGGGTTTGCCTTAACTTCATGCCTGTCTCACGGCTCAGTGATTTAACATTTTCTACAGTTTGGCTGCGGTCTCCATAGTTTTTAACTTTAGTCATACCTTCTGAATAAGCTGCCAGACACTAGCTCAACGCCAATAATAAAAACAAGTTATTTTAATGTCAAGTCGAACAGCAGCGGCATACCAAGCTTTCTAACCATTTTGCAGTCTGCAATGCAAGACAAAATTCGCTACTGATCATGCGTTCTTCCTCGCTACTACGGGTAAATGCTGCCTTGTGTACAGTAGGCTACTCTTGAGTCAGTCCGCGTGGTATTATAGCCAGCAGTTAATAATCCAATTATTTATACCTTTTAATCGGGATGGAGGGGTTATGTAGGTTGTTTTAAATGTGTTGGGGTTGTATTGTTGAGATAGAATCAGACTGTAAATACGCTGATATCTCTTTTAGATCCTTGGCGCGTCCCCATGTTGCCAATCACTATTCCTTGTTTAAGCACATGCATCGTTTGGGCATAGCTGACATTAAGGTATCGAACAACCGAGAGGAGTTTTCGGAAAAAGACAACGTCATTTTCGCGAAGTGAATAGGCTACGAGAACGGCGCGTCTTTGCGGGTCTGGCCCAGGAGTCCTTACATTGAAATTGGTTCATTTCAGTTCCAGTGCATAGGACGACCAGACTCGTGAGCGATTTTATTTTCCCCAAACTCCACTGTGTTTGGCCCTGTGCACTGGCGTTGAAATCAACACGTTATCCCCATCAGATGCCCTGCGAGAGACCCGCAAAGACGCGCCGTTTTTGTAGCCTATATTGACTTTCCAAAAACCCCTCTCAGTTTTTCTATAGGCTAACTGGCATACATTTGCACTGGTCAAAGTAATAGCTACTTTTACCAGTGCTCATTGCTATCTGGGATTGTTGTTATTTAATAATTTAATTCTAAATAGGCCTACTATATGCATTAGTCCCAGAATAAGATGCAATCTGCATTTATCTCGAATATTAGATTTCATCCAGTTAAGTTTTTAATAATTTTACCCTTTCAGTTTATAGAGGGACGCCTTCACCTTTTTCTGTACATGGTAAGACATCCAGTTATAAATATCAGTGCAAAGTGTGAGTGATAATTTTTCAACTAGATAGCTATCTGTTTGCCCTTGCAAACAATACATTTTCATTAGGTTTAGCTTGTTTTAGGCTGAGATGACAATGACAACTACAATATTGGAAGGCAGAGATTTTACACTAATATGCTATTACATTCTGCATCAAGCTAAATAATTTAGCTATCATTTTAAACGTAATCTAACATAACTAACCCACGGAAGTATAGACTAACCTACTTAAAAAACATTTGAAATCGCCTTCAAAAGTCGGTTAAGCCCAGTGAGGTTAGGCCTATCACCAGTTAAGAGTTTTTTGACTGCCAATATGGCCGTTAAAATTCGAGAATTCCGGGCATAAAGAACCGCTACCGGACATATGTTTTAAATAGCCATATAATAGCCTAGATTTAAAAAGCAATAAAACAAACTCTATGATCCAACAAATGTTTTTTATTTAAATTAGTCAACAGAATGAACCATTCACTATCTTTGCGAACTGAGCATAGATAGGCTAATACCAGGGCTGTTGCAATTATTACATAATTGCCTGATCGAAATTTTTTATAGACAACGATTTTTGCACAATATTTTGATTCCAAAATCATGTTTCCAGTTGAATAAGGGATTTTGAAGCCAATGAAATAGCTTACCATGCGAATTATATCCATTTTCATAGGATGTCAGGGCGTTTGACAGGGCTTGTCATTGTTGCCATCTGATTCTGGCGGCTATGGGTATACGAGAATTGCAACTGAAAAGTAGGGCCGCACGATTAATCAAAATCACATTGAAATCGCAATTTGAACATGTGCGATTTTTAAACAGCATAAAGCTGCGATTTTGGCATTAGTATAAATAAATATTTTTACTGGTGTGCCAACTTCGCTATAATCATATTCGTATTTGTATAAAATATAGGCGTTAATATAGGAGTTAATTTTATAATCCGTTTGCACAATATTAGGCTATTTAATATGCTATTAATCTATTTATTTATTCATTTGGCATATTTCCCACCGGACATTTTGGCCGTTGATATTTTTAGCTGCCGGACAACTATGCCTACACCTGATACCGGCGAAAAGCCAGAATTTACCGACTGACGTACCCTGCTGTGAATAGAAAAATCTTTTGAATGAAATCCATCAATTTTCTTTTAAATTGACAAGCTTTGAACGTAAGTGGCAAATCAAAAGTAAACTAAATCTGGATAGCATGGTCACAGACCCTGTTTGAAAAACAGTGAAAAGGTATAAGAATAGAATTATCCCCCTGCAGTATAAAATATGACATAACTGTGCAATGTTCTGTTAGATGTAAGTGTATACACTTAACAACTCAACTGCAACACATTCAATATAATCTACATAACCCCTCCATCCCGATTAAAAGGTATAAATAATTGCATTATTAACTTGCTGGCTATAATATCACGCGGACTGACTCAAGAGTGGCCTACTGTACACAAGGCAGCGTTTACTCGTAGTAGCGAGGAAGCACGCGTGAACGGTAGCTAACTTTTGTCTTACATTGCAGATCATTGCAGGGATCTGATGGGGATAACGTCTTGATTTCAACACCAGTGCATAGGTCCAAACCGAAAGGAGTTTAGTAGAATACGATCGCTTAAATTACGAGTCTGGTCCTATACACTGGAACTGAAATGAACCAATTTCAATGCAAGGACTCCTGGACAGACCCGCAAAGACGCACCGTTCTCGTAGCCTACTCACTTCGCGAAAATGATAGTGTTTTTCCGAAAACTCCTCTCGGTTTTTCGATACCTTAATCATGTCACCTATGCTTAAACGATGCATGTGCGAGGAATAGTGATTGGCAACATGGGGATGCGCCAAGGATCTACTGTAAAACAGCAATCACCGCTTTCATAGTCAGATTCTATCTGCTGCTCTGGGGTTGATTGCTACGTCTCACTGTTAGTCCCGCCCCCTCATTAGCTTAAGGACAAGGAAATACGGAAATAAATACACACAGAAATAAAAGAACACGGAAATAAATAAATACAGAAATAAAAGAATATGGAAATAAATAAATACAGAAATAAAATAATATTTAAATAAATAAATACAGAAATAAAAGAATATGGAAATAAATAAATACAGAAATAAAATAATATTTAAATAAATAAATACAGAAATAAATATAACAGAAATATAGGTTTATGGAAATGAATACAAAAATAAAATAAAAACAGAAATGAATGATCAAGGAATTAAATAAATTGGGAAATAATATTTGATTAATACATTAATTATTATATTTTTATGCATAAATATATTTATTGATACATTTATTTATTCATTTCAAATGTTGGCAGGTTTGGTCCTCCATATGCACACCTACTAGCAGGAAAATATTATTTGATATGATCTGTGTCCAGCCCAGTATATTTGGTGCTAAAGTCAGTCAGCTCCAAATGACTGCTTGTCTATGTTCGATGTAAAATATAGTAAGTAAAACATTGCAAAAAATGATAGAGACACTTTCCATTAAATAAGACTGACCACGAATAACTGGTCTGAAAATGTTGGTTTGTGGAACAAAACCAACAATAAACTGCTGAAGCGACTTGAGCAACAGTGACACTAATGGCGTTTTTCTTAGCAACGCGCGAATGCGTCTTGGTTACCGAGTTGGATGCATTCATGCCATTGCTATAGCTAGCTAATTGGGTAAGATTATTCTACCGTTTTACAGTCGCTTAGCTAGTTAGTGAATTTTTTTTGCTATATTATGTAACTACGAATACGACACGTTCGTGTTCTGGCAAATACCCAAATCAAAACCAATGTTTACTGATGAGGTTGATTTTGCAAGTTATACAGCAACGTCACGGTAGCATGTACTGTAGGCTAGCTGTTGATTGATACAGTCAGTACTAGTAGTGTAGAAGTTAGCTGGACATTTTGCCTGCGTTTGGTTACCAAACAGACAAAACAAGGGAACCTCGAAATCTTTTTAGTTTTATTAACGTACAGAAAAAGGGCAGGATTGTTAGAAACGTAATAAGCATTTACAGCTCTGTTCTCTCAAACAGGCTAGGTATCTTTCTTTCTGTAGTGTAATATTGAAGTCTAATACCATCAGCTTTTAAAATCTTTTTACAGCGTGGTGCAATTTTATGACAATCTTTTTTGGTTATCGACATGTCTTTTCTCATGCAAGCTACATAATAACACCCTCTTCCCCATCAAAGAAACTGCTATAGACCTTATCGCAATGGATGCAACAACAAAACCCCTAAGAATTCCACCTGAAATGTCCATTTATCCAGAAAAACACGACATATATGAATTGGTCCAGGTAAACCTGTGATTTTACTGTCGTAACTCCTAATTATAAAATTGCTAAAGATTCCCATTATAACCCACTGCCTCCAGTCAGATTGGTTTGAGCTATGGCTTCTTTTACACTTGCAGCCTCATTCGGATCTTTATTTTTCACAGTAATTATAATGATCTGAAAAATACTTATTGTTAAAACGTCTGCCATGATTGGTCAAAACACCAATTAGTGGAGTAAATACTGCATTGGGCTACCTGTGTAAATGCAGCCCATGTCAACTCCCTGTCATCTAAAAAATGATTCTGTGACAGGGCTACCTCAGATGCGATTCGACAACTAGTTAAATTCAGATCTTTTTTGCTTTCACAAATCAGATTTGTTCCTTAAAACATCTGACATGTAAAGATCTAATATGACTGGTCAAAGGACCATTTAGTGAAAACATCAAAATTAGGTTGCCTTTGTAAACTCACCCCTCTTCTGTTTTACCCTACTCCTAACTACCACTTTCATCCTTTTCACTTCTTTCATCTGTTTCACTATGACTTTTATCCATTTATACTTTCATCCTTTTAATTGCTTGCTTTTTTCAGTTAAGTAATAACCTTGCCAATGTTTATATTTTAAAAACTAAGTTGTAATCAATAGAATTCAGCTTTTTGCTACTACTTGTCTTGCAATGTCTTGAAGATAATCTTTTTTTTGTTGTGGTTTTAGTCATTGGTGATAAGTCTAATGGTTGATAAGCCAGAGGATCCTATCCAGTATCTAATTAGTCTTCTCAAAAGAGGCAATTTTGAGGGTAAGTGGACATACAGTTGATAGGCCAATTTTATTACGGATCTCCTAGCAAATTACTTTTTTGCACCTCATACATATGGTTGGTTAGGTTAATTTTAGGTGCAATGTGTTACAGTAACTACTTACATGTGCTAAATTGTAATTGGCATACTTTTGGATTACCGATTTGAATTTAATTAAATGTTGGTTTATTCAACATACAGAACATATCTTCCTGTCTTTCCCAATGGCAATCATACACCAGATCATCCATAACATTATGACCACTGACAGGTGAAGTGAATAACGCTGATAATCTCGTTATCATGGCACCTGTCAGTGGGTGGGATATATTAGGCAGCAAGTGAACATTCTGTCCTCAAAGTTGATGTGTTAGAAGCAGGAAAATGAGCAAGCGTAAGGATCTGAGCGAATTTGACAAGGGCCAAATTGTGATGGCTAGACGACTGGGTCAGAGCATCTCCAAAACTGCAGCCCTTGTGGGGTGTTCCTGGTCTGCAGTGGTCAGTACCTATCAAAAGTGGTCCAAAGAAGGAAAAGTGGTGAACCGGCGACAGGGTCATGGGCGGCCAAGGCTCATTGATGCACGTGGGGAGCGAAGGCTGGCCCGTGTGGTCCGATCCAACAGACGAAATAGTTAATGCTGGTATTCATAGAAATGTGTCAGAACACACAGTGCATCGCTTTTTGTTGTGTATGAGGCTGCGTAGCTGCCAACCAGTCAGGGTGCCCATGCTGACCCCTGTCACTGCCAAAAGCGCCTACAATGGGCATGTGAGCATCAGAACTGGACCACAGAGCAATGGAAGGTGGTGGCCTGGTCTGATTAATCATGTTTTATTTTACATCACGTGGAAGGCTGTGTGCATGTGCGTCACTTACCTGGAGAATACATGGCACCTGGATGCACTATGGGAAGGAGGCAAGCCGGCGGAGGCAGTGTGATGCTTTGGGCAATGTTCTGCTGGGAAACCTTGGGTCCTGCCATTCATGTGGATGTTACTTTGACACGTGCCATCTACCTGAGCATTGTTGCAGACCATGTGCACCCTATCATGGCAACGGTATTCCTTGATGGCAATGGCCTCTTTCAGCAGGATAATGCGCCCTACCACAAAGCAAAAATGGTTCAGGAATGGTTTGAGGAACACAACAAAGAGTTCAAGGGGTTGACTTGGCCTCCAAATTCCCCAGATCTCAATCCAATCCAGCATCTGTGGGATGTGCTGGACAAACAAGTCCGATCCACGGAGGCCCCACCTCGCAACTTACAGGATTTGAAGGATCTGCTGCTAACGTCTCGGTGCCAGATACCACAGCACATCTTCAGAGGTCTAGTGGAGTCCGTGCCTTGACGGGTCAGGGCTGTTTTGGCGGCAAAAGGGGAAACTACACAATATTAGGCATGTGGTCATAATGTTATGGCTAATCGGTGTATATTTACATTAATATGGAATATGGCTTTTGGACATTTCAGTTGTCTCACTTTTATACACCAGTGTTAGTCGGGGCCTAATTGCAGATACTCAGCCTCCCAGCTAACACAGTAATTATTGTTTCTGGTGACAGGTGGGAAATGATTTAAAAATCATTTAGAATGCACTAAAATGTAATAAACTAAAAGTTACTTTGGCTGGAGCTGGCCCTGCTCAGACAGAGTGAACGTGGAATAAGAAAAATGTGTAAAATAGCTGGATAAAACTGCATGATTCATCAACTGGGAGTATCATGCTACTTCTCTGGAGTCCAGACCAAGCAGAATAATATAGCTTATATGCAGCGGTTGCCATATTGAACTGAACACATAATCTGTCTGCACTGCATACTGCTATCACTGAGCAGAGTGCTCGATGTCAACAACTTTTTTCCTCCCCAAAAATCGCCATATGCCATAATATTAAAGGCAGTGCGATGTTATGGCTATGTTTAGTCCTGTAGCTACAGTAGTAGCTGCCACCGAAACAAATCCCATGAGAAATATGACCATGATAAATTAAACCTACACATTTTAATGTAAAGGAGTCCATAATCAATTGCTAAACTGTATTTAATATTGATAATATGCATGTAGGAACATATTGTGGTTTTTTTTCTCATCTGTATACAGTGGCTTTCAACAGTATTCACCCCCCTTTTAATTTTTCCATATTTTGTTGGGTTACAACATTAAATCAAAATGGATTTAATTAGGAGTTTTTGCCAATATAATAAAATCAGCAAATCGTTCTGGTTTAATTACAAATATAAATCAGAAAATAGATCACTGCATAAATATTCACCCCCCCATTCACAGCTCATTCAGGGGTGTAAATATTCACACACCTGAATGAGCTGTGGAGCAACCAATTTTCTTTAGAAGTCACATAATCAGTTGAATTGAGTCTACCTGTGTGTAATCAAGGTGATTCAACTGATTTCAGGTTAAATATACCTATCTTTGTGAGGTCCTGCAGTTGTTTGTACAATTACTAATAAATACTTAATCATGAAGACAAAGTATCATAAAAAGCAAATCCAGAATAAGGTTCTTCTAAAGCACCAATCGGGGTGGGACATCCAAGACATTCAGTATCCCCTGGAGCACAGTAAACTCTGTTATTAAGGAATAGAGAGAACATTGCACAACTGTGAATCTGTCTAGAATAGGGCATCCTCAAAAAACAAAGTACCTGGGCGAGAAAGTCGCTAGTCAGGGATGCCACCAAGAGGCCTATGGTAATTCTAAAGTTACACAGCTGAGCAATAGCCCCGTTGCTTTACAATAGTGGGCTTTATGGCAGAGAGGCATTGTTGAAAAAAAACATACATAAAATCTCAGCTAGAGTTTACTAGAAGGTGAGATTCTGAGATCAAGTGATAGAAAATTCTATGGTTTGTTGAGACCAAAAAGTAGCTGTTTGGGATCCGCGCTAAGCATTATGTTTGCCACAAGCCGAACACCGCACATCCTGAGAACACCATCCATATCGTGAAGCATGGTGGTAACAGCAACATGCTATGGTGATGCTTTTCTGCATCAGGCCCTGGAAAGCTTGTGAAGTTGAAGGGCAAAATAGATAAAGCTAAGTATAGAGAAATCCTGGGAAAATACCTGGTGAAGTTACAGTCCTGGGCCTTGGGGAAGATTAATCCAAGACGGGGCAATATCCTGGATTGACCCAATCAAAGCCTGGACCTTTATCCAATTCAGAATATGTGGAAAAAGTTTACCAAAGGTCCCCATCAAATGTGACAGAGCTTAAGCAATTTTGCAGAGAAGAATGACCAGAAATTGTTGTGTCCAGATGTACATAGCTGATAGAGATTTATACAAATATGCTCATGGCTGTAGGGGAGCATATTTGAAGTATTGACTGAAGGGGGTGAATACTTAAGCAATCAGTTATTTTATTCTTCATATTTGTAATTAATTTAGAACACTTCACTTCTACTTTTTTGGGTTGATCAGTGTCAAAATAAATTTTGATTGCACATTGTAACACAACAAAATGTGGAAAAGTTCAAGAAGGTGAATACTTTTGAGCACCACTATTTGCAGATCTGCAATCATTGGTGTGCAATGAAACTGTTATCTTTTTGGTTGTGAATAACAGGCAAGGTATTTTAAAGATTAATTGAGAGACTTATCTTTTCTGGTAAACTAACAGATTACCATTTTCTATTAATTTCTAAACATTTACAGTACAGTGTCAAATTGCCTTGTAGGGGCTTTATTTTTCCAAACTTGATGTTCTGACTTTAGTAGTGTTGTTTTTTTACCACTAGGTGACACTGTCTAGCTTAAAGAAAGTTGGAATTTCTGAAGCGCCTGTGTTCACATCCCTCATGCCAATGTGGTGTGTTTTAGTAGAATAATGTTTCTAAAAAAACATTTGTTTATGGTCATAATACCTGTTTTTTTTTTTGTTTTTTTTTGCAGTACCCAAAGTAATGTTGTTAGGTCCACCTTTCTCAGGGAAAACAACTATTGTGAGTATATGTGTAGTGTAATAAACAATTTAAAAATATTTTTTGACCTACATTATTATGATGAATTGGGATGTCAGATGGAATAAATAGAATTGATTTTGTTGTAATGAAAATAATACGGTAGTTTAAACACCATTGAACATTACAGTCTCGGTTCAAGCCTTGACCGTGCAGCTTGCTTTGAGTAAGCAAGCAATGTCATCATGTATTCCCTGGTGTCATTGCTCTCTAGCGACTCCTTCAGGTGGCTAGGGCATCTGCAAAGCTAACAAAGTTTGTCAGATGAAGGGACAAGGGCTATTTGTCAATTGCTTACAAGGTCCAACCAAAATTTACTTATGCTTCTAATGCAACCCTTCCCATTGAAGAAGTGCAAGAAGCTGCTATGATGAGCGCCCAGGGAGCAATTATGGCTTGGCTTAGAGACAAGCAGAATGACAGAATTGTTTCACCTTGCCAGTTTGGGGATTTGATCTAGCGACCTTTTCACTCCGATGAGTGGGCTCTAACAAACATTGACCCAACACAACTTTCTCCTTGAAAGAGCCATATGGAAACAGGCAGTATGGATTGTTGAGGATACAGGATCTACAGTGAGGGAAAAAATCTTTTGATGCATTTTTCTGGATTTTTTTGTTGTTATTCTGTCTCTCACTGTTCAAATAAACCTACCATTAAAATTATAGACTGATCATTTCTTTGTCAGTGGGCAAACATACAAAATCAGCAGGGGATCAAATAATTTTTTCCCTCACTGTATGAGAAGGGCTTCCTGAATCCGTAGGGAGTTACTGCCATGAGACAGGATCATAGATACAGTTGGATTTCATCAAACTGGGTATGAGAGGACAAGGGGTAAAAAATAGGGTACGGTTTAGTATAGCGAACTGAACTCCTTGATAAAAAAAAGAAACATGTATCGTCTTAGAGATACTGACCAAAAACAAATGTCTGGATAGAAAATTTGATTAGATAGAAAATGTAATTACTGGGTCTTGGGAAACTGACCACCTACTGTCATTTTCAAGCTGTTTTTCTTCATCTCTACAGGCCCGGAAGCTTTGTGAACACACTAAAGCCATCCATATTACAGCTAGTAACATTCTGAAGGAATCCACTGACCTTACAAAGAAGGCACAGGAATACATAGCAAAGGAACAGGTATAATTCAGGGACTTATATTGTTTTTGAGAAGAACTAGAGACACTATGAATAACTAGGGCCATTTTAATGGACAGGCATTAATGTAGGTAGGGGACCTCAGGCCATTGTCTCATTAGTGTACATATTTTTATGTGCTCGGTTTGTTGCCTATTGCTGTCCATTGCTCTAGAAGGTCAGACAGTTTAGTACAAAATACTAAGTTCAGCTAAATTTGAAGTGTATTTAACTGATCACATTGTTTGGGAGCATTTAGCTACACCCGTGAAAATATGGGCTGTGAAGCTTAACCCGGCCCTGTGCGTATCACATACGCTCACACGTGCACACCTATGTGCACCCGCATTACATATACTGTATTTCCTTATTTGTGAATTTTCATTCCTACCCCCCACAAACAAATTTGGAGTTGAAAATGATTTGATCAAAATAACACTGTCCCTTGATCTTAACTTCACATGGAATATGGAATATGACAAGATCAATTTTTTTTTATCTTTCATGTGCTTCTAAAGAGGTAATGAAAAAGAATAACCGCCTGACTAACGCACATGCTAATGCAACGCAAATAACTTGGCACATCAGCCAAGAAGTTGGATGAGAGGGAAGAGAAGTTAGTTAGAACCAGGAGGAGTACAGCGGACTACAGAAGCACATCCCGGTGGTATAATTGTTTTAATTATCATCCCCCCTGCAATCTTTCAAGATTCTTTCTTCACCGTAAAATACTGCCCCTTAAAAGGCCTATTTGGATAATTGAATTAAAAAAAAACAGAATAGAGAGAAAGATGAAAGGCAATAAGTGTCAGAGTCGATCAGGAGCGTCTTAATCAGGGACCATACTCATAAAGCAATTTGGCGTGCTGGTCTCGGATCAGTTCCTACCTGACCATAAAATGTTATACATTCGGATGTTAAACGCTTGATACATAGGGCCTACTTTGTTATGTGGAGGTAAAACTGCTGTACCACACTGGTTTCTTGTACTAGTTGATTAAAGAACAGAAGTCGGGTATTTAACCCTGCTGTGGAACTGGGGTAGGGAGAGGGTCAGCTGCATTATAACTGAAGTATTCTCCTCGGATGATGGAGCATTGTTTCTTGTGAGTACCCTCCAGGTCATAAGATTGGGCCTGAATCAGTCTGCTGTGCCAAACAGAAGCGTTAAATTCAAGGGTGGGTCATATAAAAACAGTGCTCACCGGGTCTTCCTGGAATCTTTGTTCCGCTGTAAATCTTTTTGTCTTTTTTACCATTACCCATAGGCATGGGTCAGATTGATCTGCAGTGAAGGTCCCTAATCGAACATCAAACCTAGCAGGGTTTGCTTACAGTCCGCTTGCCCAGAACCCATTTCCGGGGGCAGGCTGCAGTGTGCTGATGTTTTCCAATGTATGTAGGTGAGGACCAGACTGAGACTGTCAAACATACTCCCAATTTCTTTCGAGATCATGGGCTGTGCTGTCAGTGACTGCAAGATTCCCGTCAGCACCTGTCAGTCTGCGAGGCTGTCTTGGTAGCATACCTGTTGTTCACGGCTGTGAGGGCGGTCCGATACCCAGTCAGATTTCTCTTGTTGAGGTGCCCCTTTTGGCAACAGTTTATGGGGATCTTGGTAAACGATCATATCCTAAATGGGGAGGGCGTGGTCAGTTTGTTGAAAGCATTCTAACACTTTTGCCCTTTGACTCTAGGTGACACTTCACTTGTTGGTGCTTCTGTTTTTAGGAAATCCCTGTTGACCTTTGGATCAAGTTGATTCAGCAAAGGCTGTTGAAAATTGACTGCGTCCGACAGGTAAGAGTGCACACAACACACACATGGAAATCAACAAAACTTTCAAAAGATCGACAAATGTTAATTATAACAAAGTATATTATCTTGCAGAGGAGGTCATTTGATGTGTTAACATGATGATGTGAATTACACAATTGTGCAGCTCCATTCCCAGCGGATGGGCCCTTTCCTCCCTTTGGGATTCGGGTCTCTTTTGATAGAACATTAGAACTCTTTGAGGAAAACCCTCATCACACCCCCATCCCAGCCTCCAACTCTCTGTGAGCTCCTCTCTAATGTTACGTGGGTACCCCACAAAAGAGTCAGCCTGCCCTCAAACTCTAACCCTGTTATCCTGACACTGTCTTTATCACACAGTCAATAAGCTCACTATCAAACCAACAGGAGCCATTCTTGATATAGGTATTTTCTCTCTGTAGTGTCAGTTGTCCCTGTAGTGGTGTGGGAAAAAAAGATGGAAGTCATGTAAAATCATCTTTTTTGTATATTTTGTAAACTCTACAAATGGCTCTGCTTAGGCTGAATACATTATTAAACTTTTTTGCTTGGCTTCCTTTAACTTTCGCCTTTTAAGCGCTGTAGTTTGTAATTCGTTTTTTCTTTTTCATCTGATAATAGCTGTTTATCCCTTCAGGCTAAATGTCTGATGGTGTTTATCTGTTTATTTCATTATTTTCTGGAACATTTGCATAAATGGCTTTGATTAAGGGCTAGTTCTCAATACTGTACTTTAGCTGCTTGCTAGATCTGCTGAGGGATGTCATCTCTGTCGCACACAAGCCCTCTTTTCATCTGGGGGTCCCTCTTTTCACACACAAATGGAAAAACGGCAAATTGATTGACACGTCGCATTGCAAGCGAACTCAAGGCCCGCCTGCTTAATTGCAGCTCCTCTTGTTCTCGACTGATTTTTGCTAGCTCTCCCCTTATCACCCCACTCCCCTCCAAAAAAAATAATAAAGCAATTGTGGAACGTTAATCATGCTTAATCTAGGTCGCTTGGGTGAAACTCTGCCTGTCATTACCGCTCAAACTATTCAGTGTCTTTTTACTTCTGTTCTAGTGAGTCTGTTGTTTGTCAGAGTTTTGACTTGTAATCTGCAGGGAAATCATTGACGGGAAAAGTAGAGGGAAGTGTAATAATGAACGAAGTGGCAGTGAAATAACAATGGAATTAGCGCACTGCTCTGGCACCTTTAAAAGAGGTTGAACTCTTGTGAGAACCTGTACAGGCCACACAGGTATATCAAAGAGCTCAGTCTCTCTAGACCTCTCATATGATTCCACTCCAAGAAATATATTTGTTTTTAAAGTAAAAGAAAGGGTGAATATGCAGATCAGATGTATCATGCCAGCATGATCACACAGTCACTTCAGTGGATTTCTACATTTAGGCTTGCTAGTTTGAAAGCTTTGCAATATACTGTCTGAATTTCATAGTTTGAAAATGGCTTAAAGTTCATTTCGTGGATATTCTAGACAATGATTAATGATTACAGTATATACTAAACCTTATATAAAGTATAAATATACACTGATCAGCCACAAAATTATGACCAATGACAGGTGAAGTGAATTACCCTGATAATCTTGTTATCATGGCACCTGTCAGTGGGTGGGATATATTAGGCAGCAAGTGAACATTCTGTCCTCAAAGTTGATGTGTTAGAAACAGGAAAAATCGGCAAGCATAAGGATCTGAGCGACTTTGACAAGGGCCAAATTGTGATGGCTAGACGATTAGGTCAGAGCATCTCCAAAACTGCAGCCCTTGTGGGGTGTTCCCGGTCTGCAGTGATCAGTACCTGGAAGGAAAAGTGGTGTACCAGCGACAGGGTCATGGGCGGCCAAGGCTCATTGATCCTCGCGGTGAGCGAAGGCTGGCCCGTGTGGTCCAATCCAACAGACGGGCTACTGTAGCTTAATTTGCTGAAAAGGTTAATGCTGGTACTGATAGAAAGGTGTCAGAACACACAATGCATTGCTGTTTGTTGCATATGGGGCTGCGTAGCCACAGACCAGTCAGGGTGCCCATGCTGACCCCTGTCCACTGCTGAAAGCGCCTACAATGGGCACGTGAGCATCAGAACTGAACCACGGAGCAATGGAAGAAGGTGGCCTGGTCTGATGAATCACATTTTCATTTACATCACGTGGATGGCCGGGTGCGTGTGTGTCGCTAACCTAGAGAACACATGGTACCAGGATGCACTATGGGAAGAAGGCAAGCCAGCAGAGGCAGTGTGATGCTTTGGGAAATGTTCTGCTGGGAAGCCTTGGGTCCTGCCATTCATGTGGATGTTACTTTGACATGTACCACCTACCTGAGCATTGTTGCAGACCATGTGCACCCTTTAATGGCAATGGCATTGGCTTCTTTCATCAGGATAATGCGCCCTGCCACAAAGCAAAAATATTTCAGGAATGGTTTGAGGAACACAACAATGAGTTCAAGGTATTGACTTGGCCTCCAAATTCCCCAGATCTCAATCCAATCCAGCATCTGTGGGATGTGCTGGACAAACAAGTCCGATCCACGGAGGCCCCACCTCACAACTTACAGGAATTAAAGGATCTGCTGCTAACGTCTTGGTGCCAGTTCCCACAGCACATCTTCAGAGGTCTAGTGGAGTCCATGCCTCGACGGGTCAGGGCTGTTTTGGTGTCAAAATGGGGACCTACACACAATTAGGCAGGTGGTCATAATGTTATGTCTGATCGGTGTATATACAGCTCCGGAAAACATTAAGAGACCACTGCACCTTTTTCTTTCCTTTCTAAAAAAGTTGAAAAGGAAGGTTTTGAGTGAGGAACAAAAGGGTTAAAATTAAGAGACCACTGCAAATTGAACGCCTCTGTTCCTCATTCCAAACTTTCCTTTTCAACTTTTTTGAAAAGGAAAGAAAAAGGTGCAGTGGTCTCTTCATCTTTTCCGGAGCTGTATATATAGGTATGTATATATATATATATTTATACACACACACATACATATATATATATATATATATATGTATATATATATATATATATATATATATATATATATATATATATATATATATATATATATATATATATATATATATATATATATATATATATATATATATATATATATATATATATATATGTATATGTGTATATATATAGGTGCTGGTCATAAAATTAGAATATCATCAAAAAGTTGATTTATTTCATTAATTCCATTCAAAAAGTGAAACTGGTATAATGTATACATTCATTCCACACAGACTGATATATTTCAAGTGTTTATTTCTTTTAATGTTGATGATTATAACTGACAACTAATGAAACCCCCAAATTCAGTATCTCAGAAAATTAGAATATTGTGAATAGGTTCAATATTGAAAACACCTGGTGCCACACTCTAATCAGCTAATTAACTCAAAACACCTGCAAAGGCCTTTAAATGGTCTCTCAGTCTAGTTCTGTAGGCTACACAATAATGGGGAAGACTGCTGACTTGACAGCTGTCCAAAAGACGACCATTGACACCTTGCACAAGGAGGGAAAGACACAAAAGGTCATTGCTAAAGAGGCTGGCTGTTCACAGAGCTCTGTGTCCAAGCACATTAATAGAGAGGCGAAGGGAAGGAAAAGATGTGGTAGAAAAAAGTGTACAAGCAATAGGGATAACCGCACCC